>JABGLZ010000797.1:3832-76341 GCA_014705045.1 Colletotrichum theobromicola
GTCGCCATCGTGAATTTTTTTCCTTCCCTGCGACTGTGGACTCACTGGACTGTGACTAGCCGCCGCCATCACACCTCAACGTCAGAGCACCGAATGTGGAATGTCACTTCATCTTTTCCGCGCTACCTGGCCGCCACGATGGATGCAGGTAAGCTTGCTTTGCCTGCCCAGACTTTTGGCGGCGGTGATGTGCTGCCGCGTGCGTTGAGTTGAGTGGAGGTGGGTGTATGTGTGTGTATGTGGTGGTGTATGGATCATGGTGGTGTGTGGTTGTTTTGTTTTTTCTTCACAGCCAGCTGCAGCCAACCTGATACGTTGGAGCCCAGACCCTCTCTCTCGCCCCTTCCAGTGACATGCGTTCATCTATGTGCAATGTCTGTGATGGGCCTCATATCGTCGTCCTGCACACACACACACACATATACGCACACAACCACACAGAGACAGACGCACCAGACCTTCAGACAGGAGGAAGATCAGGTAGGGTGCAGTTCGAAAGGGGGGGCCATCCTGGGTCCATGCGGCTACCCGCAACGGCACATCGGCGAGGTGGATATGGGCCAATGGTTCCCACTGCCGCCTTGCTTATTTCGCATATGGACGCCCGGTTCGCAAAACGTCCAAAGGTCCATAAACAGCAAACCAAAGTCCTCTTACTCAACGGGTCTCTGCAGATTACCGCACTCTACAAACCTGACCAAGCCATGTCCTTGACTCCTTGGGGGGAGGGGCAGTTCCCTCGGAGGGGTCCTTGGACTCGTCGGGGGCGCGGGCGGAGAGCGCCAGCGCACCGGTTGACTCCTGTCCAGTGTCATGGCCCCCCCATGGATGTTCAATTACGCCACTCACACAACCGCTTTGTGGGGGGCGCTTTTGGATCTTTCGACGGCTACTTGCCTTGTTGCTCCCCGGCTTAGTGTGTGATGATGCAAGTTGACACCTGCCGGACCGCGGCGCGGCGGAGCGGGGAGGGGGGCCATGGAAGAGAGGGACACGGCCTGTTTCTTTCTCGGTGTTCGGGGAGGACCCGACGGAGGTAACGAAAGAATGAATGATGAACAATGATGGAGGGCGCTGCGGCCACCAACGGCCCCCAGAGGGCGGTTTTGAACTCTGATCGACGGGCGACAGGCAACGGGCAACGTTTGAGAGCAGACACACTTTTGCCTTGATTCTTGCTTCTTCTTCTTTTTACCCCGTTCAGGTCATTGGGGTCCGTTGGCCCCCCCGCCGCGGAGACACGACACGCTCATAATACACTGCCCGTTGCCCGAATGCCCGGGCGCCATTCATTGGGCTGAGGCAGCGTGTCTTGGTTATGCCTGAGCATCCGCGTGGCCACCACCCCCTTCGCCGAGGTCCAAGAACCCGCCCTTCCCAAAAGTCCCCAAAAAGCAACGACGGTTAGGCGATAGTGTGTGTCTCTGCGATCGTTTCTTGTCATCGCCTACACCTTTTCTTATTCCCCCGCGCATGCACCTCTTTTTGTGTGTTCGCTATTCGAATCCACGTACGACTAATCAACTCGACGTTGGGATCATCAGGTCATCGGGCAATCCATCTCGTTCTTTGCTGATTTTTTCTGCCATCTTTTTTTGCCCTGTTTTCTTCTGGCCGAGTTGAGTGAGTGATGGCAAGTTCGGGGGCGGCGGGGTCGGATGCGGGCGCGGGTGCGGGAGTGCATCCGGCAGCACCACCAGCGGCGGCCGCCACGGCCCCTTTGGAGGCGGATGTGAGTATGGAAGATGTCGCTGTTGGGCTTTCCCCACCACCCCCATGCGTGGCTTTTTTGGTACCTTTTGTAGGCTGATCACATTTTGGGGGCAGGTTGGTGATGGTGAAAATGACGCTGGCGATGCAGATTCCGCCATGGGTGAGGTGAGGACTTTGCCGCCCGCCCGCCCGATCCTCCTCTCTCTCTCTCTTTCTTTCAGTGGCATTACGTGTCTTTTTTGGAACTTTGGATACTGACTTTTTTGGCTTTCCTTGTTTTGGAGTCTGTGCTTGGGTCTTCAACGTCAATGACCAGCAGCATCATGCGATATCGCGAGGAGAACGGGAGGACCTATCACTCCTTCCGCGAAGGCAGTGAGTTATTCGTGTGTTTCATTATCATAAACCATCCACAGGCTCATCTGCCGAAAATTGTGCCAAAATAAAAACTGACGGGGTCCCCCTCCCCTTACCCAATTCCCAGGATATGTCTTACCCAACGACGCGGTAAGTAGCCACAATTCTGTTCCAAGCGAAGGGAGCCGAGGCCACGGAACCCGAGAGAAGGATAATTGCCCGTTGACGCCCGAGTCAGGTTGAAAACGACAGACTAGGTCAGCCGGACCCCCTTGGCAAGAACAAAACAAAAAAAAACCGATCGCGAGATTGTAAGACCTTTTTTTTTTGGGGAGTTAGCGCTGACGTTTTCATAATGTGTATGAGGGGGGGAAACAGACCTTCAACATCACCTGTACACCCTCACGTTTGATAATCAGTTGTTCGTGTGTCCGGCCGGCCGGGACAGGCCGCTCCGCCGGGTACTAGATGCAGGAACGGGGACTGGGATATGGGCTATGGACTTTGGTACGAAAAATGGGCACTCAGCCACGCCTGCGGCCTCGCTCTCTGTCGTCCGCCCCGGCCCACTTCACTTCGCTTCCTTCGATTCGCTTCCAACTTCCCTCGTCCCGTTTCGGGATCTTGGCTCTTTTTTTATTTTATTGCCCGGATGTTGAGAGCTGACCTTTTGTGGCTTGCGTCGCGTCGACTGCAGCCGATGACCACCCAGAGACTCTTGTGAGTTCATGCTGTGTCCAGCTTCCCAGGCAAGGGGGGAGGGTTTTGGGGTGATTTGCATGTGGCTTACGGGAGATAGATTACCGGCGTGGACCTGAGTCCGATTCAGCCAGCATTGTCAGTGGTGATGACTGCATAGCCAATCTGCTAGCGTCGCAGGAGCTAATGCATGCATGACGCCAAACCAAACAGTGTCCCACCGAATGTCACGTTCTATGTCGATGACCTGGAAGACGAATGGACGTATTCCTACAAGTTCGACTTCATCTACGGCAGGATGCTAACGGGTTCGATCGCCGACTGGCCGAGGTTCATACGGCAAAGCTTCGAGTGCGTTTTGCCCGCTGATGGCGGCTTTTATCGGTGTAGCGTGGCTTCGGGGTTCTAACGCGCCACAGATCCCTCGAGCCGGGCGGTTGGTTGGAATTATCAGATATTCTACTCGATCTGAAAAGTGACGACGGCACCGTCACACCCACATGCGCGGCTCAGAGATGGGCCACCCACATGCTCGAGGCAGCGGCGGTTTGGAAGAGACCGCTTGATAGTTGCAAGTTTTACAGAGAGCAGCTCGCTGCGGCCGGGTTCAGAAACATCACGCAGCATGTTTACAAATGGCCGTCGAACCCGTGGCCGAAAGACCCAAAGTATAAAGAGCTAGGTAAGGGGTTTTTAACAACGAAAAATGTTATCTACTTCAAGCTGACACTAGATCAGGTATGTGGACATATGAGAACCTTGGAAACGGCCTTTCGGGATTGAGTCTAGCATTATTTACGAGAGCGCTCGGCTGGTCGCCAGCACAGCTTGAAGTTTTCTTGGCCGAGGCGAGGAAGGATATGAGAGACAAATCGATACATGGATGGTGGCCAATGTGAGTGTTTCGTTCCCAGTTGGAGTGCACCATGTGGCTAATAGGCCTTAGATATGTTGTGTATGGTCAGAAACCTGGTTGAATAGAACCTCTTCCTGCCCTTTCTTACGGACTACATGTAGTCTACATCAATAAGAGGCTCCTGTATATCACTGCCGAAGCAAAGCCGGCAGGTCGCAAGATCTTTCCTCCTTGCATCGTCAACTTGAACACTGAGATCATCATTTTCTGATTGGCTGATTGGTTCTGTCTTTGTTACGATTGAGCAGCATAGTTAAAAGCTAACCTCGTCACTGTTTGGGCACAGGAGAAGGATCGGCAAATGGCCTGGCACTTGATTGGTGTCTGCCAAGGGAAGGGTCCTTGTGGGATTACAAAATACTATACCCGTTCAGAAGGCTGTTAGTCGAGCATCACGGTGACGGGTATCGATATTAGATGCCTAGCAGGCCTGGCAGCGGCGTAAGTTTGAGGCGAAGTAATACCGCCTTTTTGGAATGGAAGGTACAACAAATGGCAACTTCAATACCACCCGTATTGTGATTTTGCAATACCGCTTTAAATTACGAACGCTTTGTGGATGGGAGATCTAGTCGACTTAGCTGCTGGGTACATACCGGCTTTTCACGCGTCCAAAATCTTTTTGGACCAAATCATAAGCTGGTTTCTATTGTTCAACTCCGCCATGACCAACGCCAGCAATGGGCTTTCAAAATCGTGCCTTTGGAAATGTGCGTAAGCACTATGCTGCCAAGCATCCTTCAGAGCCTTGGAAATTCTCAACCGCCAATCATGATCGCGTCATCTCTTGCTGTGCCTTCGAATTGTCGTCGGCCAAGCCAATTATCCGAGACCGACGACATCCGACAACGTCACACCACTAAGGTATTCGACAAAGTCCCTTTCGCACCCCCGTTCGATCCGATATTTGCGAACAAACGATCAAAGTCTTCAACCCGTCCTCTTCAAGGTGCTCGGTTCGCATAATACTTTGAGATCATCATGTCGTTAGGACTTGCTGCAATCTATCCAGAGGATTCTGGCGACAGAATCGCGATCTCTTCGCGTTTGCGGCAAGAAGATGGAGACGCGACACAATCTCCTCCACCTTCAACCGCCACGAAATCCCCACCAAAGGCTAACCCTCATGATGCCGCCATGACGGAGACACTCAACACTTCCAACGATGCGCATTCCGATCCTTTACCAGACGACAACCCCGGTACCGACATGCCAAAACTCTCAGGGACTACAATTGCTCTGACCATGACGTCGCTTTGCCTATCAGTCGCACTCTCAGCGCTGGATATGACCATCGTGACCACGGCCGTGCCCAACATCGTGGCTTCGCTCGATTCAGTCGCTGGGTACATCTGGGTCGGCTCGGCCTTCATCCTCGGCTTCACAGCCGTGACGCCCGTCTGGGGCTCCGTCGCAGACCTCTGGGGGCGGAAGCCGATCATCCTCTTGGCTCTGACCATATTCCTGGTCGGGAGCCTGCTATGCGCACTCGCGCCCCATATGGACGCCCTCATCGCTGGTCGCGCCGTTCAAGGAGTCGGCGCCTCCGGTATGGGCGTCATGGTCAACACCATCATCTGCGACATGTTTTCGCTTCGCGACCGCGGGTTGTATCTTGCCATCACCTCCATCATTTGGGCCGTTGGGAGTGCGGTAGGCCCCGTTCTAGGGGGTGTATTTGCTACAAGACTCAAGTAGGTCTCGCCCGTGTTCCTTGAGGGGGCGCTATGGAAATATCCCGTTTGCTGACTGTCTATTTCTAGTTGGCGATGGTGTTTCTGGATAAATCGTGAGTAAATATGTGTAAATTGGCGTATGGGGGCTAAAAAACAATCAAGTACCGATCGGCGGACTGGTCTTTATTGTCCTATTTTTCTTTCTCGACCCCCCATCCCCAAACACTTCCGTCGCAGCCGGACTCAAGGCAATCGACTGGACAGGCAGTGCTTTCTGCATGGGAGGATCGCTAATGGTCCTTCTCGCCCTCGACTTTGGCGACGTCACGCATCCATGGTCCTCAGCAACCGTCATCTGTCTCATCGTCTTCGGCCTCGTCGCCATTGGCATCTTTCTCATGAACGAGTGGAAGCTCGCCGCCAACCCCGTGCTTCCCTTGCGGCTTCTCTCAAGCTGGTCGAAAGCGGCTGCGTACTTCGTCTTCGCTTTCAACGCTTTCGTCTTCATCGGGATCACGTACTACCTGCCCTTGTATTCACAAGCGGTGTTGGGCGTCGACGCGTTGACGTCCGGGCTGTACCTGCTACCTCTGATCGTGTCTTGTTCCTTATCTGCAGCTTGTGCCGGCGTGTTTATCCAGAAGACGGGCCGGTACCGGATGCTGATGTACGCTGCGCAAGTTCTCCTGACACTAGGCACCGGGCTGTTGATCAACCTCGAGTTCGAGCGCAACCTAGCAAAGCTCTTTGTATTTCAGATTCTCACTGGTGTTGGGGTCGGGCTCAATATCGAGGCTCCCGTTCTGGCGGCGCAGGCTGCAACCACGGTACGCGACACAGCTGCCGTGCTGGCGACGATGAGCTTCCTGCGCTCTATTGCGACAGCTATTTCTGTCGTTGTTGGTGGTGTCATCTTCCAGAATCAGATGAAGGCGGGAAATTCGGCTCTGGCTGACCTTATTGGTCACGACCTGGCAAGTCAATTTGATGGGGAGAACGCGTCGGCTCATGTTGAAGACATTGGACTGCTTGCGGCAGACCAGCAAGTACCTGTGAGAGAGGCCTATTTTGGAGCATTAAGGACTGTGTGGATCATGGTGAGTGACTTGCGCTCAAATTTTCATGTTCGCCTGGTTGTAGAGTGCTTCGAGAACCCAAACAAGCCTTTCCTTGCTAACATTGTGAAATAGTATGTCGCTTTTGCGGGGTTAGCAACAGTGCTGAATCTATTCGTGTCGGAATACCATCTGAGTGAGGAAAGGAATGCGGTCGTTCTCGGTGTCGAAAGGGGAAATCCTGGTCCATCGGATGAGCCAGGTCGAGGAGTCGACATACCTCTGGAGACATCTGGTCGACAGCGCGATGGGAGCCAGCAGCATACCCTGAGAAATCGAGGGGCCTGATAACTGAGAGTGTCGGAGCCATGCAATATCATAATGTCAAATCGCGTGCGCTATGATGCATATGGACTTACGCGACTTGATCGCAAGGATGACTTGGGGGACAGCACATTCGTACTACTCTGGCATAGTTCGTGGCAGAGTAGAAGAACAATGGAATGGAATCGTTGAGTAATTCCATACCTCGCATGTTCGTGCTCAAGCGTCTATGCCATGTTAGCAGTTCATAGTTTAGATTGTATTAGTAATCTTGTCTTAACATTTCTCGAGATAGACTTCCCAGCGACGCTAGCTTCACGTCCTTGTTTGATCCATACCCATTCCCAACATGGCATATAGAGGACGGGTGTCCCGGGGATGTCTGATTTGCAAGGAGAGCAGAGTCAAGGTAAGAATATCCCACTTGCGTCATTTTTCTCTTGTCGCTCCCTGCTCACGCCTCACCCGTTAGTGCGACGAGGAAAAGCCGTCATGCCTACGGTGCCGACGCCTCAAGTATGTCTGCCCCGGCTACCCAGACCAGTGGACACTCTTCCTCCGCCGGCAGGACACAGACGCCAAAGAAAATGTCCGAAAGAGAGTCGAGAGAGCTCAAAGGCGTCGAGTCGAGGCCAGTGGAGATCAAATCGCACGGAGAAGCGGTTCGTCGGTAACTTTGTTCGCGCCGCCGCTGGGCCAGACACCATTCCTCGACCCGGAGACGCCGAGTGTCTACAATTTCTTCACTAATTACACCTCGGGGTCTGGCATCGCATACCTCACATCTTTGGAGGACAGCTATACCTCGCAGCCCACATCATGTCTTGCGAGCGCCATTCACGCAACAGCGATGGCCTGTGTGGCCCGCCAACAGTCTCAAGCTGGGCTGATGGATCGCGCGCGGCAAACTTACGGGAAGGCAATTCGCGAGGTAAATAGGGCGATCCAGGACGATGTCTGGGTGAGAGATGACTCGGTACTCGTTGCGCTCTTCGTCATGGGTTTCTTCCAGGTACGCGGCCACAGACTTCCCCTTGCTTTCATTGTTCAGGAGACTCTAATAAGACTTTTCAGGTCATTGCGGCAGAGTTTGCCCCGGACCTTAGCCTGACTTCTGAGCCAGGGTGTCATCCCCACGCCCGTGGGGCATTGGCGCTGTTTCGCTATCGAGCGCAGCACCGGCACAGCAACGCGCTGGATCGCACTTTACTGGTGGTATTTCAGCATCTCAGGGTATTTTCCATTCAATCTCTCAAACAACCGAGCACTCTGCTGACTAACATATCAGCTGGCGGACCTCTTCACGACATCTGACGTGATCCCTCCCCTTTGGTTCGAACTTGAAGCCTTCATCGACTCTCTTGGCCAGGGTTCTTTGCTGGATCCCTTGGTCCGACGAGCCGTGGATATCAAGATCCGTTTCATGTCCATAACATTGATGCAGACCTCTGGTTCTCTAGAGGATATCGTCAGATCAGGTACTTTGGTGGCCCAAGAACTCCAAACTGCCGCCCACAGCATTTTATTCGATCCTGAAGCCGATGGTTCGCCTCCTGTCATGTTCAACGCACTCGTTAGCATCTCCAGCGCCACAAACGCCGCTGTTGCAAGATGCCTCTACCTCACAGTTCGACTACATATCATTGAAATGATATCAAAAGCTACCTTTGAAGCTTCGAACGACGTGAACGTATGCCTGAACCAAGGGCTGCCAAGCATACCAGCTGCCGCGCCCACTCTGATTGATGAACTAGCCAAGGCGCTCGACTGTGAAGGGGAACGAACCCAAAGCAGCCCAGGCTTGGGCATGCTAGTCTTTTCACTACTCTGGCCTATGACGCGCCCCTCCTCTGACTTGAGTGTTAGTTACCAAGGACAGCCAGCAGATGTCTTAGTATGACGGAGACATACCCGTGCCAGCGGAGCCAGCATTGGTCATTAGTGAAGCAAGTGCTGAGGTCGATGCCGGCGAGAACCCACTGCCCGATCGTGTTCCTGCACTCGCAGTTCAAGATGGAGATGTAGTTCATTCTGCAGCTGCGGCAACTGGCGGCAAATGACTGCAAGGATATTTCGTCGTCTCGGACGGCAATCGATGCACTGCTAGCCACAGAAGCTGGCTTAGCCAGGGCCAACGCTGGGGTGAAGGCCAGAAGTGCGCTGATGATGGTGGCAGAAAGCATAGTGCTGGATGTTGAAGGGTAGTGTGAGGTATATGAAATAAGAGGTAGTCAAATAGAGATTGCTTGGAGATGATGGCTGTGACTGGTGATGCAGTTGCAAGACTTAACCCTTCAACTGAGGATATCTGTCGTACTTATAGAAACTTCTTTCAATTAACATCAGCAGTTTAACTAGTGCATTCGGGCCTGGTATTCCAGACTCTAATCTTTCCCCTCCATATCGCCAAGCCAATATCTCGCCACCCGTACGGCCAAGCCAGTATCTCACCACCTGTATTTTCAACCCAACGCAGAAGCAGATTATATGTATTCTTGACACCCTTATTAGATAACTTTAATGCATTGTTTCAAAGAAGGATGGGTTGACCGGTACATGGTGGCTACATACATCTGAAGTCACAACTTGGTGTCAAAGGACATGTAACGAGCTCAAGAAGGAAGGTACTACCCACCTACAGGCACCAAGACCTGCTAACCAGATACCACACCGGATGAGACTCAAGGCTCTCTTGGCCTACCTTTTGTACAATCCGCGCCTCGTACCTGCATACGAGAATGTCTCATTGAATTACCCGGGGATATTTAAACTGTTCCTCTTTCAAATCACGCCGTCTTCACAGAATAGACGTTTATTGAAATTTTAAGGTGTTATGCTGAGGAGAACATTCATAAGGGAGTTGGAGTGCTCTGGAAACCCTTTTAGGAGATTGGCCAAGAATATGTAGACTATTCACTGTTCACTGCAACAACCAGTTATAATAGGGAAGTCGGGTACTGTAACTGGACTTGACCCTGGAAACAGCGGCATGCTGCATCTTGATCTCAACTGTTTATTGGCTGGATGGAGTATCTCAAAGAGGGGGAACTATGCAAAGTCAAGCAGGCTGGCGGCTACTGACCTAGAAAGACAACATCCGTAGCCAGTAGGAGCTGAGAATTAGCCCCGCCTCGTGTATGCGAACGCTATCAAGTTTTCTGTAGCTTACTCGATCAACCGTGTGATTTTGGTTATGTCGGTTGGGAATTAGGGTAGGTTGTAGTCTTTGAGAGCACAATTAGGTCGGGCTTGCTGTTAGGGGATTTCGGGGCCTCAAGGCGGTCGGGAGGTTCCTAGAAAGTTCATGCACAGTATTTACCACAACTCCCCTCCACTACAAAACATCATTTCAACTGCCTGACCTTAGCTGTCACACAAACTCATGCAGACAGCGAAGTAATTCTCTGAGACTCTAGTTCGCGACAAAATGTGCGCCGATTATATGTATACACGGCGGCTCGTCCTAGCTTCCGTTCACAAGCAGCCAGGAGCAAGATGAGGTGGGAAATGAGAACACGTTAACCGTTACTCACGTCAACTGAGGTGGCACATTAGGCGAGGTCATGGAAGGCTCAGCGAGTCGGCTATCCACCGTCATTAGCGAGGCCTCTCCTGCAGTTATCTTCAGCTTGCATGCTGCAAGCTTGCGACCGGTCAAGGCTCACTCTGGTCAGATTAGTAGCCTAGGTATATCCACGTTGGTGGATGTTCTGTACTTATACTGCAAGCCTTGATGCGCTGCTGACCACCAATCGGGTCGCATATCAGCCACTACACAAATGCGGGCGTCGAGCCAGGGGGAAATGGCCCTACGTTCGGGCATGGAGTCCATAGGCGGTTAACAAAATAGGCAGGAGCAGCATGCGCGGGTTGTGAGCTACCTGCATGCTATTCATCATATTTTGCAGTTGCTGAGGGCGATTCTTGGCATGTATGTGGCTCGCCTCCGAATTCCTGCTGCTGCATTTACCACGCAGAACATGGCAGCAGTGCGTTCATCACCGCCGTATTGATGCAATGCCCACAAGGCCGATCGGTTTAAGTCTCGAAGAAGATTAATTCTCAGATGATTGCAAGTGGTTGCGGCGCCGCGACGATATTCGGTGCGCTGCTTCCTTGGGCAAGAAGAGTATTTTGTGTGCGTGTCAGGTAGGAAGGGTGCCCAGGAACAGAGTTGAGATAATTAGACAAAGAATCCTCATCATCGCAGGCTGCTCTGAATCAAATACAGGCACGCTTGTTTGATGGTATCTGAAACTACCACAGGTAACTTAAGCCACCGGCTCATTGCATGCCTGTAAGATCCAGCATGTGCTAATGTATTCTGCTTTGAGACCCTTAACGTTCTGCACACATGGGTCAGCTCCTCTGTCCAGAAGTAGCTGGCTTGTCCTCCAAAGGTGCATCTCGCCTGCCATTCCCCCCTGCCTTCTCACGTGGTCGATCTCCACATAATGCAGTGGTGTGTTGCCGTCCTTGTCCTTGATGTTTGGGTCTATGCCTAGCTCGTCGATGAGGAACTTGACGATATCGGTTTGACCGTACGCCCTCGCCTGATGTAAGGCATGGACCTGTGCATATTCCCGTCTAATCAACGAGGAGCTATATTAAATGAGAAGTTTTGCGATGGACAACCGCCGCCCATCTGGGGCGGCATTTCTTGCCAGTTCGGGCGAAGGCTACCTCTTTCGCAGTTTGTCATTATAGATCCGGTGGTGCCCGCTGCGCAGGCAGGCTTGGATTCGTCGGCATCCATTGCAGTCAGGTTGGTTTCTACGGTCGAGTAGAGCCTAGAGGACTGTCGACTGATACTGCATCGCCAAGATGAGTAATTGGAAGGCAAAGGAGGTTGAATCGGAAAGATTTTGCTGTGCTGGAGTGTTAGACAATCATAATGAGGAGAGTTGACAAGAGAGTTAAGACAAGGAAGGTCGGGGAAGAAACAATACCCCTCTTATGCACTGCAGGGACAGGTTGTCTCTAAAAGAATTGGCGCTGCGACTGGTCAAACTTTACTTTTTGCCATCTATTTCTTGACCGTGATGGCAACTACCATTTTTGCATCTCACAGCACAGGCTGCAATATTGTGCACCCTCTCATGCGATGAACTAGGTACCTAGGTAGGTGAAGGTTGTGGGAACCCCAGATCAGATCTTCCTCTTTATGCACTCAGCAACTTCATTGAACTCTGCAAAACTGAAAATAGAGCGACTGTGCTCCAGCTGGACTTGGCTGAGAGTTGGCCCCTTGTTGCAACATTCATCCTACCCAAACAAATTTGTCTCTTCTTTCGAACTTGACTGTCTTTAGTATGTGGTGGTTTTGAAAGCTCTTATCGACTTTTGCATTTGGCCGCTCCCTTCCCTTTCTTTTGAGATTCAGCTATTGACATAAATCGGCGATGAGAAAAAACACCACTCTATTCCGCATTCGTTGTGCTGAGGAGGAAATCCATGGATGTTTGTACTTCAGTGACAAATACCCGTATGGGCTCGTATGGAAACCATATCCCCAACTAACCATCAATCAACTTTGAGGACTTCTGAAATTTCAGTTAGTTGACAGTGATCCAGTCTCGTATTGCGTTTCCTGGAGTAGGACGAGAGTCTCGAAGATTCGCCCGCAATCAGAAAGGTGTTTCCATTGATGATCGAACCGTCCGACCATTCTTCTGAGAGCATGGTGTACTTTCCCGTATGGCGCAGAAATTGATAACAATACTCTGACTGCGACTACTGAAAGATTCTGTGATGTTGAGGCGGGCGTGTTGCGGCGCGCGGCGTACCGTATTCAAGACTCAGTAGAACACAATATTACAACTCTACTCATATCATGGATCTTCAAGAGTTCATCTTCATTAAGTGCAAGTGTGGGTGGAAGTGTAAACCAAGGGATGAGGAGAGGATAACTGAAGGAGAGCCAGATGGAAAGCAATGTCTCGAGCTTTCTACACGGAACCTTTGATTTCCTTGAGACAGAAGACGGCGGTGTCAAATGTACATACCCGTCGCTAGCTCAATAACAATGGATCTAGAGCTTTTCGACAGACAACAGTGGCTTTTGCTCATTTCACCCCACTGTGCATGGTATGTATGAAGGACGTTTCGTCTGAGACTGAGCCGAAGCAGAAGTATTCTTTTCCTCTTTTGAGCGAAGCATGGGGAAGGTCACGGCTGCGGTTTGTGGCTGTGGGAATCTCCTCTCCCAGTCCCAGAGTAAAATGTTAATGGTGATTTCACTGCGGTCAAACTGGCACAAGACAGAAGCAATCGGTCTTCGGGTTTAGTCTTACTCTAGGACTGATTATTTGAGGGAGAGAATCCTCCTGGCACTGAATGCTACAATTGACAACTAGATCAGTGCAACTATTTGAGAAAGACTGTAATTCTTTCCCCAAATCCAGTCTCCTTCCAAAATACATTCGGTGCCTCCCATTGAAATGTGCCAAAGGCATGCGGTTGACTGTGGTCCTATCCATCAAGTCTCCACTTGAATTGATACCGTGGTGTCTGGCCCTTGGAATTTTGTAGAGTCGGGTCTGCTCCCCTGGCCAGGAGCAGTTGAAGTATCCTGTGGTTCATAAAAAAAGGACTGGATTCAATCCCCAAATAGTGTAGGGGTGTGTTGCCATCCGCATCTCTGATATTTGGGCAAACACCCATCTCATCCACGAGAAGCTTGATCATCTCTTCGTTAACGTACGCAGTAGCCTGATGCAAGGCATGAATCGCTCCGTATTCTCTCGTGATTAGAGATGAGCCGTGTTTTATTAGTAATCTCGCCATTGAGTACCGTTTGTCGGATTCATATCCTTGGACAACATGCGGATGAGGACCGTCGGGGTCATCAACCAATAACAGCCACCTGGAGTAGTTGGATGAGTCCGTGTCTGCCTTGAGGGCAAAGAAAAGAGGTTTTGCTCCCAGGTGCATACCGTCATATTTGCGGCGGCTTCCATGCAATTGGTCGTATTGGTATTCAGTCTCAGAGGGGTAGAACATGGTTCTCTGTGGGTTGTCGAACTCCAGACCATCCTCGGCCCATTCGTCAGTTCCGTACCAGCGGTAGTAACGATACCCCATGTCGGCTCTGGCGTTGATGCTTGCGCCTCTCGCAATCAGCAGCTTGGTTAGCTCTTCATTGCCAAAAAAGGCGGCCCAATGCAGGGCCGTGAGGGATGATTGCACCGGGTACCGGTCCGTTTGTTCTTGACGGCGATCCGTGTCGTAGTCAAATATGGTTCTGTCCTGCGCGTTGATGTCGGCGCCCGCTTGCAGCGACAAAAACACTGCATTCGTAATCCCTTTCTTAGTTGCGATGAAGAGAGCCGATGAGTAGTTCTGCCGAACATCGTGTTTGTAGATGGCAGGGGTGAGGACGGTGTGCAGTTTCCGGCATGTCGCTGCCAGGTGAATGACATCCCTCTCCGGGTCGAACCCGGAAAAACCCCCTTCTGTTTTCGCACCTGTCCTGATCTTCTGTGGGCAACGATACTGCAATGAGACCAGAGAGCAAGTCATATCTTCCAGGTCGTATGCACTGCGCGATGGATCTCCAAACAAGAAATCTGCGATGAGAAGGATAATCTCCGGTGGGATTGTATCCAGGCTTGGGCGGACTTGTTCGCTCTGAGAGGACGAAGCGATCTCCTCCATGGTAGCTGCAATCTCAGCTGCTTTTTCGGGAAGTTGCCGTAGTATGCAGGCGAATAATGATAGTTGGCGCGGCTGACTTTCTCGTGGTAAGGCGCAGAAAGAACGGAAGCGTTTGATATATCGAATGCGTTGTTGGCTGATGCTCCGAAATCTTCGTTTGCTCACGCGGGACGAGGCGTGTTTTATGCCAGATTAGCGTGCGGGGTATCAATTTCTCTCAGGGTCACAACTCCTTTCGGGGTCAGCAGCCCAGGTACGGGACATCTCAGTTCCAGATCCTTCGGCTGTGACCACGCAAAGCGCCAACTCAACTCAACGCCGTCCTCCTCCTCGTTGGGATACTTTTTGAAGTCTGAAAGGACAGAAAGTCAAAGACTAACACTGAGATAGACTTACTCTGTGAAACTGAGTCTTAGTAAGGTAATCCCATGAGACTCAACTTTGGAGCTAACTTCAATGCGTTTTGCCGCTTAAGATGGCCAACAAAGGGGTATTTAGGCACCCTGATATCAAATTCTATTACATTAGTTATTGACTGATCCCGCTGTTAAAGGGGGTTTGTACAAAGTTTTGTATTATCGTTTTGTCTGAGTCAATCTCATTCCTGAAGTTTAATGGAGCCAAAACCAGACCACACCATTTAACTTGTTCAAAATACATTTACCCTCGAATCTGCTTCAACCGCAATCCTTCCTACTATCAACATCCTGAATCTTCACGTAAGATCTCATCGCGATGGGTATTTCATCATGTCTTAAGGCCTCCAATGAGGGTTCCAGCTGCGAACCTGACGATTGCCAGCACTTGAAAGCTTGTTTAACGACCTTACCAACAGAGCTCATCATACTGATCACAGAAACTCTCTTGTATAGCGGACTTTTCCCACACTACGATCGTGAATACCCAGACTACGATCTGGAATACCAGTACTATTGTTGGTCTATCAGCGATCTCGACAAAGCATCGAAGCCCTATCCTTATGTCAGGGCTGCCGTATGACTTGGGTCGACATGCAAGCGTCTTCGTCGCATTACAGACCCCGTCATCATGCAGTTCGATAACAAGCACTGCTATTCGTCTGCCCTTCACCTTTCGGCAAAACGCGGCTGTGTGGAAGGCGTGGCTAGGGCTTTGGCCTATGGCGCTGACATCAACGCCTTCGACCGTACAATTTTTGACCACGAGATCACGGAGCCTGAATACATCCATACACGAGAAATCGAGCAAATAGCAACGACATCAACCCTGACTGCCCTGCACTGGGCGGCCTTCTTCGGTCATGCAGACCTCGTGGCGTTTCTGCTGCGCAGTGGTGCTGATGTCAACGCTAGAGCCGATTTAGGCATGCAGTGGTCGATGCATTTCGCAAATCCAGATGAGGATTCCGGCGCTCTCAACCACGGCCATCCTCAGCGCATGATGCTATGTGCAACACAAGACGATTTCGAACCTGATAGGCGTTGGGGCATGAATCGTAATTACGATGACGGCATACGTTGGATTGGAGCAAGCCCTCTCTTCCTTGCACTCAAGGCTGTTCAGGACAAGAAAGTAGAACGTTACAGCCGTGGTTTGGACTATTGTTTAATAGAGCCGATTGTCGAATCTGACAACAGTGGGTGCCGCTTGCGCATCGCCCGCATGCTCATTGATGCCAATGCATCTCTAATCACCCGATTGAGGAGTTCTATTCACGCGATCCATCAGGCCTGCGCGTACCGAGACTTCGAGGTAGTTCGTTTTCTTGTTTACGACTTGGGTGTGGATGTTTCAACTACCGATGGAGATGGGAACTCGGCTCTTCATTACATGGCAATGCATTTGGTCTACCGCCCAAGTGAACACGATACAACTTACGTGATACCACATTCAATACAACGGCAGAAGCTCATCTTTCGTTTATTGCTCGACAACGGACTGAACTTTGATTTGAAAAACAATCGAGGGTTTACAGCTAAAGACATGGGGCTGGACATTGAGGACGACGGCGTGGTCGAGGAGCCGGATCCTTCATATGACTATTTATATGAGAAAGACCGGAGGCTTGCAACACAGGCGCAGAAAGCTGGCAGGAATCTTGCTAGGTAAAGCATCAATGCTTCGGACAATGGGAGATGGATACCACGAACAGAGATCTCAAATTCTGTCTCTTGATTGGGGATATTCTTGCTCATGTACCTAAAACATGACCGCATAGAACTTTGTTTCTACCAAGGACTGTTCTAATGGGTTCTCAAAGGTTTGTAACCCCAAAAGCTCTCAATGCATGTCGAGGGTAATTTGTGTCCGGCCTAGTAAAGTAGGTTGTGAACATTCGCCTGACAGCCGTGAGCTGACGAAGATACTTACGCTCTTTGCTCAGGCTTTAGCCACACTTGACCCAATTCGGGCACCTTCCTCCAGGGTTGCACACCTCTGCACAGTTTCCGCCAGCAGGTCGCGGGAGAGCGGCGCACCCAGATGCGTCGGGAGTTCGATTGCACTCACAGAAGCATGTTCCCTGTGCAACGATGGTGGCAACTTGTGCTACGATGAGAAACATAGCTTGCAGACGCATTGTGGTGTTAATGGTTTAGGAGAAGATGCTCAGATAATGAAGGGACTTCTGAGATGGATAAGTTGGTATTGCGATGTATTGGAAGAATGAGTGTGATGCAGTCATGTCAATCTAGTTGAGTCGAATGATTTCCGGGTTTTATACGTGTTGTCTTCTTCAATTTACATATGTTGGGATCGAGTCAGCTAGATTTCGTCTCAGAGTGTTGTAATTCGCTAGATATCTAAAAGTTGCCCTCTGCGTAGAGTTGAAGTAAGTCGTTGAAGGCTTTGTAGGCTGTGAAGCCTGATGCATAATCTAGATTCGTATCCTATACGGCCCCTACTAGACACCAGTGAAGACGGATGTACGGCCGAGATACCAGGAAACCCATCATTTACGCCCTGTGCTGTCTGGAACGGCTGGCGCACAGGACAGCAGGCTTACCGTGAGGTCTTTTGGAACTGGCACGAACCTTGACCCCAACGATGCTCTTAGTAGGCGGACCTAGCAACGGGGCTGAGCTCGGAGACTTTCATCGCAGAACCGGAGATCGGGTTAACCATTCCTCTACTCGGGGACTAATTCTTGTGGGGGACCTTCGAGGTGGAAAGAAGCGGCGGCATAGACATTATCCGCAGAGTTGTCTGTAGTTGTCCTGACGTTTGGGTAAAGTTTGGGCCAAATTGCCGATCCTGAGGGATTGGCTAGAAACCCTTCGTATCACACCCATACATGGTAAGTCAAGTAAAGTTTCTTATATTAGGCCGCTGAAATAGCCAACCAACTAACAACCCGCTGCTTCCGAGTCAGGGATTCGATCCACTAACGAAAATGATCTATGTACATGCAATTTTGTCTACTCGTGGGATAGCCTGCCTTTCCAGACAAGATAGGGAAAGTAGCTAGAAATATAGGGGAAGCTCCAGAAGGTATAAGACAAGCACTTTGTTTTCAACTCGATCGCCTCGGGTATGATTGACCGTATCTGCATTAAAGACGATTCATCTGATCGAACAAATATACGTTGAAGCATCACGGATTTCAAGTACCATACTTCGGAATCGATCCCTTTTCCTCCAGCATCCGCTATCCACCTGCAGCCTACCCGCCTTAAACATGTTGTTTTCTGAGATTTTCGCTGTTCTCCTTACGTGCGTCACCGTCGCGGCGGCGGATTGCCGGACTCAGAGCTACCCAGGCACAGTATACAGGGATGGCACAGCTGCTGAGTGCACGGGAAGGGCGAACGCTGTCTGCCAGCCGGGGCAGTCTCAGGAAAAGCTACGATACAGCTATGAAGGGGACAGGTACTACCCGGGCAACCCTTGTGCAGTTGCGGTAAGTAAGTCGAGCGCTGAAAAGACCATCAATCTGACCAAGAGAATTACAGGTTACTTGCTGCACGAAGTAATTGACGTCAACGTTTGTTTCACCCGGGAAACATCCCTCAAGTGCTGCGCGGGAGAAAGAGCGCCTACACAATTGCCCTGTTCATGATCCAGACGTGTGGACATTCTTGAACAGAGTGAGGGAGATAAAGGCGTAGAGAATGAAGGGGTCGAGTACATTCGGGGCAAATGCTACGGAGAGACGAGGAAGATAACCAGAGACGAGAAGACGAGAGAGTTGAGATTGTAATAGAGAACGACGGCACTCGACGTAGTAAAGGAGATCGTGAGAAAACTAAACTTTATCAAGACGACAACAAACAAGGGTTGCGGGTGAAGAGAACCGCAACACCAAGGCGGAAGTAGAGACCTACCAAAACATCTGGATTCATACGAGGGCAGAAAAGCGGGATTCAACAGCTCAGAAACAGTACTACTGTGTGTTCAGTCATTGATGTAGCCAAAGTCAATGAGGATATCGTGCTATATGCTCAGAGCGTTCAAGATACACAGGTTGACCTAAGCATCTCGGTTATGAAGCGACTAAACAATAGTTTATCGCAAACGAGCCGTCTGAAATATCAAGAAACCCAGATTGCATAAACGGGATCTTTGAAAAGAAGAGGATGAATTATCAATTAAACATCGATCCAAACTTTTCCCCCACCCCTCTCTCTCCCCCTCAAAAACCCCTCAACTTGCCACCATCTAGTTCCAGCTGCAAGGGACCTGGATAACCCAATCGGGGTAGATCAGATTCTTGTCCGCGATCCTCGCGGAGTTCATCTGCTGCAGCTTGTCCGCGGTCGTGCAGAAGTCGTAGGCGATGCTGTTGAGCGTGTCGCCGGAGCGGATGACGTACGCGCCGTCCGTCGCCGAGTTCTTGGCGCAGTCGCGCTGGTGGCCCGCGTTGTAGTGGCACGGCACCTTAAGGTTCATGCCGGGCTTGATGCTCTGGAGGTTGTTCCACTGCTTGATGACGGCCGGGCTCGTGCAGAAGTCGGCCGCGATGGCGTCGAGCGAGTCCGAGGAGGTGGTGTAGTACCAGCCCTCGGAGGCCGCGGTGTGCTTGCAGGCGCGGCGCAGGCCGAGGGTGGAGCCGAAGGTGGCGGCGAGGACGAGGAGGATGTCGGAGCGCATCTTGTCGGGTGTTGTTAAAATGAGTGTGGTCTTGGTGAAATGAGTGTTGGTAGTTGGGATTTTGTGGAGGGTTGGAGTGGGAGAGAGAAAGAAAGGGTCCTGGGAATGAAGGCAAGGAGGATGCTCGCGATGGTTATATATTACCAAGAGATTATTGAGCTTGGACACTGCTTCATCCAGCAACTACCCTCCTTCGTATTCCATAGACACAGGGCCTCTCATCAAAGCTTAATTCACCCAGACGCAGGCGCTTCGCCCCCGTCTAGAAGAATGTCAACACGCGCAACCGCCCCCACAAATCGTCCCATCTTGCGATGAACCCGTCGCACGGACTGCCCCCCCTTCCAGAATGCTACTCTATTAGACTTCACGACAGCCCTACCGCTCATCTCCCGCCTGTCGGTTTCACCGTGCCACAGGTGTGTGTGTGGACTGCCGACCAAGCCTCACTTCTCTGCCTCAAGCGTCTTGGGACGGCTTCGGTGACTGCGATTCCTGGGCCACGCTAAACGCGCGCAAGATGGTCTTCCCCGGCTGGCGCTGACTCGCTTGGTTCGGGTGGCCGTGTGGGGGTTAACGACGTCCCGGAGCGGTCGGCCGGTACTGGACGCCGGGCCCATTCAGCAACGACAGGACAGTTTCTTCTACCAAGAGACGCGAAAGATTGACCAAGACTATGTAATGTTTGGTCGTAAAGTCTCCGGTCGGTTGCAGCGGCAAAAAGGTTCTAGAACATCTGCTTTTGGGATGCGAGGCCAGTCCGAGTCAACTCGGGTAATCGGAGCAGTCGACTTACTCGCGAAGGCCGTCACACGGGCCGGCATGGTGGAGCTGCAATATAACAAGCATTTGACGGTTTGACGCCAGACTTTTCCCGGCAAATTACATTCATGTGTTGAGTTTGGGAAAAGGTCTCCGGGGATGCGAGGACGCGTCGACTGAATTTCCGGACGGGATGAGTCGGTCTGGTCAGCAAGTGCCGCGCTGACATGCAATTCGAATCTTCTCCGGAAGCGCGAAGAGCGAGTCGTGATGAAGTAAGAAAAGTTGTCTTCTGTCTTGGTTATTTTTTTTTTGTCTTCCATCCAGGGATGGATTCTATTGTACAGTGGCTTCTTTGTCTTCATCGTCGAAGTTGGTCCTGAACACCGCCAGGACCAACACATCGTCATCCCATCTAGATATTTATACAGATGTACATCCCCGACATCCTACACATCTCCAGCGTCCCCCCTTTTCTTATTTGTGGTAATCCAACCAGCGAACGCCCCCTCTTGAATTGACAAGGACAATGAACGCCTCCCTACATGCACCATATATGCAATCGTGATAAACATGAACCAAACATCCAGCGCATGGCTGCCTATGAGAAGAAGTACTCGCTGTTCTTGAGCGACTGAACGTTGAAGTCGCCCTTCGCGGGGACAGGAGGAAACTTGAGAGGCATCCAGATTTGAGTAGGCAGCTGTAGTCGTTTCTTGGGCTGCCTTTTGTTCAACACTTCTTTGAAGTAAGACACATTTTCGGACTTGTTCTGGAGCATCGATGCCAAGACACGGTCACCTTGTGTTGAGACAGGCAACTTCGCAGCACTACCAGCATCGCCCTCCTCGCTGTCAATAACTCCTTCGTCGGATGCGTCGTCGTAGTCATCGGCCTTCACTTCAGAGATCTCCCCAAGACCGAACCCTGCGAGCTCTTCAGCATCCGTTACGATATCCTCCTCGCCAGCCATCTCTTCAAAAATGCTGGCGGGAGTTACCATCGTCTTGCCCTTGAGCACTTCTGTGGGATCGGAAGAGCTGAGAAGAGTCTGTCTCTCACGCTCTAAGAGCATCTCCTCCTTCAAGCCCATTCTGTGTTCCAGTCGGAATTCGTGAATCTTCGCGTGAGCAGGGCCGGGCATGACTTGTGCCATGTATAGGGAGCCTCCGTAGCGGGCCTCAAACTCGGTAGCGAGACGGCCCACGACGTCCTCTTCGTGAATTCTGATGAAGGCATCTCGGAGCACACGGTTCATGGAGTCGACGTCCGCAGCATGTGTCCAGAAAGAGTCGTGAACAGCGGCAAAGTCTAGACCAAGTTCGTTGCACTCGAGAGCGGACAAAAGCATATGTGTGGCGTCGAGAGAGTGGATGAAGTTCGGAGGGAAAGCCTGAAGTTGCTTCTTGCGGTGGACAGGGTCTGATCTCTCGGGGACGGTGAAAGACATGTCTTGAAGGGCAGTGTGGATGACACGAGTCCCGCTCCTGCGGTATGGCTGAGCGACGGGCATTCGGAGGGGGGTTGTCCAAACAATAGTCGCGCGGAATTGTGACAGCATTTCTTTACTTTGTAGATCATGCTGCTGACCGATGACCTCTATCTGTTCGGGGGTTACAGCCTTGCAGACACGGCCACCGATTTCGCCGAGCCAGTACTGGATATCGTGTGCGCCTTTGAACATGGTTGACAGAGCCTTGAAGACGAGACTGGCGACATAGGTAGCGCTGGTGAGGTTATTGACCCCAGTCTCTTCCAGAAGTCCTGGGTACAGGGCATCAAGTTGCTTGCAAATTTGCTTCCTGGCTCCGGCGAAGGTAACACCGTAAACATTCGTCATGACTGTTTGTTTGACGACCTTTCTGGTAATCTTGCCGTTGAGACCCTTGGCGATGGGATGGTCTGCCTTGACGTCCGATGCAATGTGGTCTTTGACGATGTCGGCGACGGCGGAGTAAACATCAGCAGGCTTATCGCTCGGCGCGAGATTCACTTGCTCGGCGCCCCAAGTATCACCACCAAGGGCGGCGTAATGCTGGAGACCGTTGCACGTACCGTCCTGGTGAACAGGCAGGTGAGACACGTATTTGGCCGGCTCCGGAGACTCGAGAGCGGCTTTGAGCTCGTAACACGTCGCGAGACATTGCCAAGGATCCTCCGCCTTCAGCCACCACATGTTGCCGGTCAAGGGGTTATTTGCCGAGTCGAAGATGTTGACCAAGTTTTCCATAGCAAAGGACTCTCTGTCCTTGAGACTTGCCTTGTCGAATCCATAGACATTGGCCAGATGAACCTTGAGCCATTGAAGGCCCCTTTCACCAAGCTCCCTGCCCTTGGCAAAACGCAGGAGACTACGAACATGATCGGCACCCATGTGGTTGAGATATGTGGGCAGCGGGTAGGCACGACCTCGAAAGTCGACGTTGTGCGGAAAGTAAAAGGTCTGGTTTCTGAAGGCCCGAGCGATTTCCAACTGGAAGTTCATGAAGCATCGTTGCGAATGGAGAGCGCCTTTCTTGTTTTCGATTGCTTTGACTTGTCGCGTCCAAAGCCTGCGCGACATAGGATCGTCGCTGAGCTCTGGCTCAGGTGGGTAAGGGATGTCGGGAGACAGTTCAGGGAAGTTGGCGAAGGCTTTTCCAGTGTTCCACGCCTCAAGCATCACGTTGAAGACTGGGGTGTTGATTCTCCATGCAGTCTGGCCAAGAATATCCAGCCCTTTGAAAACCTGATCCATGTCGCCTCGCGAAATGGCTGCTTCAGCGTACAGCCTTTGCTCCTTGTCGCCTTGTTTGACGCGAATAACAGCGGAGGAACTCTCAAGGAAACCACCCTTGTTGAAAGCTGTCCAAGGCTCGGGGGGAACCACCATCGGGAGGTGCTTGGCCAAGTAATCTCCTCGTGGCTCTGTCTTCATGATGTCGATCAGCGTCTTGTTCAGTAGAATCATGCCAATCTTCTTGCCCCGCTTCAGCCGGAGAGCGTGAGAAAAGGCGGGCTGGTATTGATGAATCAACGTCTGTGTGACGGGATGCTCCTGAACGACCTTGATCTTGGCTGTCTCGAGGAGCGCTGTGAGGAGCATGGCACCCAGCTTCACCTTCACTGCGACCGGCCAAGGTGCATCGGCCAATCTCTTGTCTCTAGCCGAGTCATTGCCCAGTAGAGGCTGGGGTGCGTCCTTGGATTTGGGCGTTGCTTTGGCGTCCTTGGCGGACCCCGCAAGCACGATACGTCGCCGCTTCGATTTCGACTTCGATTCCGACTTTTCGTTCGCTAGTTGAACTTGTATGTCTTCCTCGACGAACTTGCTGAGACTTGCAATTACTCCCGTTACCGGAATGCCCTTGTCGATACCCGTAATAGCCACAGTACTCAAAGCACTCAGGATCGTCAAGGCAGAGAGGCGACTGGGGGTGGACAGTCGCATGAAGGGACCATACAAGCATCGATCGTAGTCTTCAGGGGTCTTCTTCGAAACAGCTTCGGAGGCATCAATCTTGGCCATCTCGTCCTTCAAGCGAGCTTCCAACTCAGTCTGCCAGTCGAACAGTCGGGAGTTCAAAGATGAGTGGGAAATGGCGGTGTTCAGGCCCATCTTGTTCAATGACTCGTTCTCCTCTCGCCATCGTTCGATTGCAGCATCAACGCAATCCCGCTCGAGTCGGGCTTGGATCTCTTTGCGTTCGCGCATGGGCAACGTGGAAATATCGCAGTTTTGAGGGATTTCGTCGAAAAGACTCAGGGTTTGCTTCAGCGACTTCAACCCGAAACCCTTCTGTGGCGTGGACAAGACTTCCGGCACCTGGTCAGAACTTTCGGTGCTGGAATGCTCCGATTGAGAAGCTGCGGGCTGATCGGGCTCTGAAGTCTCCGCGTCGTCTGGTGACACGTTGTATGTCGGGCAGATTTTAGTGATTGCGGCGAGGTCCTGATCATTGAGGATTTCAGCCATTGACAAGACCTCGAGACCTGCTTCGCCAGGAACCATTCCCATGTAACGTTGAATGAGGCGGCTGAGCCTTTCGGGGTCGCGCTCGGAGAGCAAAGAGGATTTGAGCATGCATGCGATTGTCTCGGCGGTCTGCGGAAAGCCTTTCTTTCGGATGTATAACTCGTACCAAGTTTGGAGCCCCGCGGCCTGCGCACGATCTGGGTGCAAGCGCAGTTGATCGAGAGACGCGCGTAGATAGCGATTGTGCAGCACGGCGAGATCTTCTCTGGGGAAGTAGTCAAACGCGGGTAGGGTCAGCCGCTTCAGGATGGTAGCGGCACGATCAACCTTGCCTACACGAATGCAAGCTTCGAAGAGAGGAATCATTTCCTCTGCACTTCCAGGAACGCCGTATAAATTCATGCGCTGTCTCTCGGGGGTAGGGGCGTCGTCTGGCACTACGAGAGGCGAAGAGGCGTCGAATGCTCGTAGCTCGTAGTTTCTCGGACGGTGGTTGCCATCTTGAAAGGATGGCAAGATGGGATTTTGTAAACGGGAGTAGCCTGATGCCTCAATCGGCTGGTAGTCGTCGACTGCGGTGGCGAGGTTCCTTCCTGGTTTGAATGTTGATGTAGCATCGAAGCTCTTCCTTCTCGTCACTGGGCGTGCATCATGCTGTGTGCTCAACAGACGCCTGCTCGTTTCGGTCGCGGGGATGCTCGTGAAGGGAGATCGCAAAGTCGGTCGGAGTGGTCTGAAGACGACCCCTTGATGGAGGGAAAGGGCCTTCCGGCCCTGCCTGAGAAGCATCTTGGGCGTCAAACCCGGTCGATGGGATGGACGGTGGCGGCGGCGGCGGTACAACAGCCCGGCGTGACTGCTGCAGTTCAATGGAGGCGCTGGTACATTAAATAGAGAATGCAAAGACTAAGACAGAGTATATTACAAGTACGGAGAAGGTGCACCTGATTGCATGTCGGTGCAAAAGCGCATGCAAAAAAAAAGTTTTGGTGTAGGGAGAGTGGAGGTCAGGATGAACTCGACTTCGACTCAACGACCCTTGGTGGTGGTGGTGGTGCTGCTGCTACTGATAGGAGTCCCTCAGAGCTATCGGTAGGAAAAAAAAAAATTGCCATCGTTTGGCCCGGGTGGCAGACCGGATCCACATGCAGGAATGAGCCAACGGCGTTGCTGGGAATGTTCGATGAGTCGGTCCACTCCTAAAACAGACTAGCGCCAGTCGGGTCATGATTCGTCACGTGGCATCGCGTCTATAATTTGCGGTACTGTGGTGAGGTTTCCTCTGGAAGAAAGCGTATGCTGCTTGAACTCCACTTGAGACTATGAAGGGATTGTTCGAAATTGACCAAAAACTGGACGGTGTCCTCTTTTTACTTGGTGGGCTTCATTGGATTGTAAACGCTTTGCAACTGACTGACAAGCAAACTTCTGAGCCCACGCAGCGCAAGGCAGCGTGCCATGTCATTGGCAGGCACCAAATGGACGTGCCCACGCGCCCTTCCCCGCTGAAAAAAGCTCTTGCCGTGGGGCGCGCCACCAAAAATCCGATCCATCGCTGCGAAGAGTGTGATTACCTAAGAGGGGGAAAAAAGTCCAAAGCTCTACGGATACCTTAGCTTGAAAGCGCCCGCCTCAAGCTAGAACTCATGCAAAAAGCCCTGCATCTTGCAACCACATCCACGACTGACAATCCTCGTCAACGCTCGGCACGAACATGGCTTCGCGACCAGCATTCGCAGCCCTCGGCTGCTTGCAGTGTCGTGGCCGTATCTTGAGAGCCATCACCGCAAACCCGAACCAGATTCTACGTGTCCCGGCACTTGCGACAGCTGTGCCCCTTCGGCCTTACAATCTGCGCCGGGCTTTCTCGACGTTGCCGACAGATGCACCCAAGCATACCACTGAATCGGCCACAGATGACCCGGTTTCGACGACTCCCGAAGCCAGCCCGTCCACAGATGAAGCCATGGAAGAGAGTCAAGCCGGCGAAGATACGCCGTGGTTTCTGCAAGTCGACCCTCCGACGCACGCCCCAACCCAGCATGTGTCGCCCCTTCCCGAACTTCCTGAATCGCCCCCGGCCATCCTCGAGCCGCTTATAAAATACGTATACGAGGAAATGGGCCTCGACGACTTGTCTCTGCTCGACCTGCGCGCAGTGGATCCCCCTCCCGCCCTCGGCCCGGGCCTGTTGATGCTTTTCGCGACGGCGCGAAGCGAGCGACATCTCCACGTATCGTCCTCCCGCTTGGTCAAGTGGCTGCGACACACCCACCGTATAGAATCGAATGCAGACGGCTTGATTGGACCTGGCGAGCTGAAGACGAAGCTTCGCAGAATGAGGAGGAAGGCGAAGCTTTTGGGCTCCAGTGCGACGATCACCTCGGGCGGGGACGACGGGATTACCACGGGATGGATTTGTGTCAATCTCGGGACGCTTGGAGCAAAGTATGGGGAGGATGCGCATTTTGATGCCGAAGGCAACATGTCGGGTTTTGGCGCCCCTGTCACTGGCAGCACTGTCGTTGTGCAAGTGATGACCGAAGCACGGCGCAAGGAATTGGATCTTGAGCGCTTATGGAGCCAGCAACTCACTCGCAGCGAGGTCCAGAGCAAAAACTTGGTCGACGGTGCCAGGTTCGAGCATCGCTTTGGCCAGCTACCACGTACGACCGATCGCTCAGTCAAGGGTAGCTCTGCTATTCCCCAGCAGAGACGTCTGTTCTCTACGTCCTTTAACAGGAGGATACCCTTTGCAGCGGAGCCGACCACAAGCACACCTGCTCGTGGGTCCCGTGCTGCGAAGCCCATGGCTAAGCAAGCGTCTGGTCCTTCGCCTGCGACACTTCCCGAGATCCGCCAGTACCTTGATTCAATCCGTTGGGAAGGCGTAAGGGTGGATAGAGAAAAATGTCTGCACCTTCTGGAGCTCATCTTTCGAGCGCCCTCTACGGAGGATAACCACTCTCAGATCCAGGCTGATCTCGCCACAGAACTAATCACCACGATGAGCGAGCGGGGCATCCCGATTATGGAACCAGATGTCATCAGCATCATTATCGAATCGATCGCAGTCTCTGGAGCGCGCGGAGAAAAAATCGAAGCCATCCAATCCAACTTGGAGTTGGTCTTACTACAGGCCACATCATCGTGTCCAACCCCAGCGGACGCGATGCGGCTTATGAGAGCCTATCTCACCCAAGGCAATTGGGACAAGCTTTGGGACACATGGTATACTCTGCCGCGATACAGCCAGCGTCGTGGACCGGAAATGTACGAGTTCCTGTTCCAGCAGACGGCCGAGACCGGAGACAAGCACAGGTGCATCGAAGTGCTGAGAAAATGCGTGGAAGAGATGTTGACGGAGGAGCCGCCAGTGATGCCGACAGAAGCAGTATGGCAGGCTGTCAGAAAATGCATCAGAGTCGCCGATCCTGCAGCCGAAGCCGTGGCGAAGAACATTGAAACGATGGGTCCTATGAGTGCAAAGAAAGTCAACAGTCTGGAGTTTGTCAAGATCTGGCAGCAACTCGACAGCATTCGAAAAGGTCTCTAATCGAGCCTATCTGCTCCTGGACGGATTGCGGCAAACCCCTCTTGGCACGATAGCGATAGGATCCTCGTCCGTTATGACGGGCATCGGCGCCCACCGGTCACCGGCGGTCATCTCACGAGGGCATGATAAAGGAAAGATGCCGTCGTTCCTTTCTGCATGGTGTCGATGCGCCAGCAGTCACATTTGTACAACACTGTCACGATACCGTACCATAAACTCCGCATATGACCAGAATTTGATGACGAAATACATATTTCTCGCCTCGCTATACCTCTGAACTTTCAGTAAATCAAGTGAAACAGCCCTCAGTGCAACGCAGAGAGAATTATTCGTCGACATCGCAGACCTTCCTAATCGGGCAGTCCTCCGTCTTATCTCTGAGAAGTTGGCGCCGCCACGGCAGAACATGCGGGGGATCATCGGAGCTGGTTTTTTTTGACGCCAATTTTTCTACGCACTAATGCAGGTGTAATCCGACAACAGTGCATCCTAGATTTCCGCCTCAACTCTTGGAAAAAACCGTCTGACTTACTCGCCAAGGCCGGTTGATCGCTTTCGGGAACTGGTCGTCTGATAGCTTTCCCAAAAGTCTATCTGCGCTCTTGAAGGATTGCTTCTCGGCCGAAATCGCCCCCGTCCCTGGTTATCAAAAACCCCGGTCCCCGGACCTCAGCATTATTGTTTATTTCCTGTACCTGGCCGGGCTCGTCCAATGACACTTCGACAAGCACCCCTCCGCACGCTTGATCGGCATTAGAGTCAACCTTAGCCCCGTACTTATGTGAACCTCGCGATTCCTGAAGAAGCAGGAGCACAAAAAAACGTGGTCTGCATCGCCAACCTCCATGGCTGTCTTCTCCTCTCCGATATGTACTCGCCCGGGCAACGCGGCATCTCCCTTACCGCCAGCATGGATTCACGCGACCTTACGTCGCTCGCCCGCATCGCACGTGGGCCCTCGCCGACCAACAAGAGATAGACCACCTGTAGCACACTCCTCAAAATGTAACATATAAGCCTTCCATCCCCATTCTCCCCAGGACCATGGTCTCACTCTCACCCATCCCCTTCTCGTCCTCCGTCAAGACCTCTCCTCCCTCCTCCCCCCTCAGCGTAACATCCGCAATGGCCCGTCTCCTCCCGCTCGCCGTCTTGGCGTCCCCCCTCCTTCCCGGTGCCATGGCCTGGGGCTCCATGGGCCACGCCGCCGTCGCCTACATCGCCACCAACTTCGTCGCCCCGGAAACAAAGTCCTACATGCAGCAGCTCCTCGGCGACACCTCAGACGACTACCTCGCCTCCGTCTCCAGCTGGGCCGACTCCTACCGCTACACCACCGAGGGCGCCTTCACCTCCACCTTCCACTACATCGACGCCCTCGACGACCCCCCGGCCTCCTGCGGCGTCGACTTCGACCGCGACTGCGGGCCCACCGGCTGCATCGTCTCCGCCCTCGCGAACTACACCACGCGCATGCTCACCCCGTCCCTCGCGCTCGAGCAGCGCCAGATCGCGGCCAAAATGGTCATCCACTTCACCGGCGACATCGGCCAGCCGCTGCACTGCGAGAACCTCGAGCTCGGCGGCAACGGCATCGCCGTCGAGTTCGCGGGCGCGGAGACGAACCTGCATGCCGCGTGGGACACCAACATCCCGCAGAGCATCTCCGGCGGCAGCGGCCTCGCGGTCGCCAAGACGTGGGCCGCGAACCTCAGCACCGAGATCAGCTCCGGCGACTTCAAGAGCGCGGCCAAGTGCTGGACCCAGGGGCTCAGCCTCGCGGACCCGCAGGACATGGCGCTGCAGTGGGCGACGGAGAGTAATGCATTCGTGTGCACCGTCGTGCTGCCCGAGGGCCGCGCGGGCGTCAAGGGGCTGGATATTAGTGGCGCGTACACGACGAGCGCGCAGCCTACTGTGAGCATGCAGATTGCGAAGCAGGGGTACAGGTGAGTTTACTGCCGTGTTTAGTGAGTGAGTTTGGTGAAAGCTGACTGTTGGTTGTAGATTGGCCAAGTGGTTGGATGCCATCGTTGCCGAGGTTGCCTAAACCAAGGCGGTCGAGGTGTTGATGAGTGATGAGAAATGATGTTGAAAAAGTATTGATTGACCTCATGACCCAGGAGCGGTCGAGGGCTGACGTCGAAACTGGGGATGTAATGTGTAGTCGCCGTAGATCTCGCTTCGTCGAGCTGGTGCAGTTCAATATCTATGGGGTTCTTAGAGACAACGTTTCTGTGGCACACAATGAAAATCGAGAATATTATGCAAGAAACCGTCTGATGTTCCTGCGGCTGCGCGACTACATTTCTTGGTTGCTTGGGATGATGTTTCGATCAAGGAGAACGGTGGTAGAGACCACCATGGGCAAGGTGATAAAAATGATATTACTATTGGCAGTGGCGGGGATGATGAAGACAAGGACAATTGCAGAGGTGACAACTAGCATAGATGACGCTGAGGATGACGAGGACGACACTCGATATAGATGGCAGCGACTGCGACCAAGGTCAGGCAGAGCATACATGATTCCCGAGGGGAAGTAATCGACCTGATCTCTTTAACATGCATGCGTGTCCCGGCTTTTGGGTGGGACTGTCTTCTCTGCCAGGCAAAGCAGAAGGCAATTCTTTTTGATTTTTATGAACGTAAAACCAGTCCTGCCATCAGAGTCTGGGGTCACCTTTAATGGCCTGTCTCAACATTGGCGCAACCTGTTTTCTGGAGTGTCTAATGTTGTTCTGACTCCACGCCATCCGCCACTCGTCTTCTCCAACCTGGTCCAACCTCCCCTCTCCCCAGCTCTCCAGACCCAGGTCATCCTTCCACCTCTTTACAAAGTTCTGGCATGCCTCAACGGCGTTCCTATTAAACGCCCAGATGAACAGCTGCCGCTGGAACTTACCATCGGGATGCGCCGTCGTCATGATGACCCCGATATCCAACTCCCTCTCCGCAGACCACTTCCTAAATTCCTCCAGCAAGACGCCGTGATCCCCGTCGGCTTTGGAGAGCAGATACTCCAGATTCTGCACCACGGCCGAGACGCCCATGACGGCGGGCTTGGGGCCGGAGCCCTGGTCGTCCCACTGCTTGTAGTCCTTGCGGAAGATGTCGCGGAAGCCGAGCGAAGAGATGTCCTCTTTCACTTCGGAGATCTCGTTGAAGAAAGCATCTCGATCAAACCTTGCGCCCGCGATCTTTTCCAGAAACTGCGTGGCCGAGACGTCTTTCGGGGTCGTCTTGTCCTTGGACTGCAGGTTCGTCGTGTCGATCAAGATGGGCGCCAACGCCAGCCTCGCCAGCTGCGCATCCTCTTCCTGCCCCTCCCCACCCTCAGCGGCAGCCGCTTCCCATGCCTGACGGCAATACTCCACCACCAGACTCGCGCAACTGCCGCACTTCTCCACCACGCGCGGTTCCTCCCCGGTGTCCGTCGGGATCACGCCCTCGTCGGCGTGGTGGTCGACGCAGCCCACGATGCGGCTCGGGAACCGTTTCGAGAGGGCGCCCGTGAGCGCGTTGTGGTCGACGAGGACCCAGCGCGTGTCGTCCGCTGGGAGGGACGGCGGGATGTCGTCGAGGGTGAGCAGGTCTGCGGGCTTGAGATCGGCGTGGGCGAGGGCCGCGGTCATTTCGGGACGCAGCTTGAGGTCGTCGCGGGGCAGGTTGGAGATGGGGATGTGCATGGTGTGCGGTGGGTTCGTGGTGCGGAGGTAGGCGTAGATGACGGCGGAGCAGAGGGAGTCGAGGTCTGGCCCGGTATCGTCAGTTTTGTCTTTTTCGAGAGCATCGAAGAACTTGGCAAGGAAGTATACCTGCAGACTCGTTTCCAACGACCAACGTCAAAGGGCTCTTTCTCTGCGCAGCAGGCGCAACCAGCGCAGAGCGCGCACTGGCGAGGAAGGCGCGCAGAGATGTCCTGGTAGACATTCTGAGTCTGTCACCCTTTGGGCGTGGTGTTTTGGAGGGACGAAGATGGGGCCGGGATGTCGGTTGCTGACGAACTGCAGGGTAGAGTGACCAGGTAGAGAATGACGTCGGCGTGTTTGGAGGGATCCCGGGTTGTGGTGGTGACACAGCAGGAGCTCCCCCCGCCTGCCAGCCATAAGCGCGTTATCAGCGCAGCGCGGTCCGTTATCGCTTATCGCGCCTTCCCCCCCGCTATCGGCGCCACCTGGGCCCCTCATCGCGGGGCAATTTGTCACTGGACGCTTGAATCGTGGCTCGTCCGGGACCGCGGTGACAACGACCTCTTTGTGCTCTAAAGGGCGCGAGGCTTCTCTTCTTGTTCCTTTTCATCCGTGCTTTGTTCCCCTTGTACTTCTTGTCACTTTCATCTCCTAGATCTACACATCTCACAGACGCGCTTCATCTCATATCGAGTTTCTTCATTTCTTGCCCCTTTTTGGATATCCAGTACATATTTACGGCTAAAAACGATCGACAAGATGGGTTCTCAGGCACCGCGCATCCGCCTCGCTATCATAGAGGCAGACACGCCGCAGCCGCAGACGAATGCGCAGTACGGCGGCTACGGCGGCGTCTTCACCTCACTTCTGCGCTTGGCTGCGCTCTCCTCTGAGCCGCCCGCGCCACTGGACTCGATCCTCGATATCTCGGTGTACCACGCCGTCGGCGACGAGGCGGTCTACCCCGAGCTAGACTCCATCGACGCTATCCTCATCTCAGGCAGCAAGCACAACTCCTTCGACAACGACCCGTGGATCCTGAAGCTTGTTGACTTTACGAAGAAGTGCATCGAGAGCGACAGGGTGAGGCTCATTGGAGTCTGCTTCGGCCACCAGATCATCGGCCGCGCGCTTGGGGTGGAGGTCAAGAGGAGTGAGCTGGGCTGGGAGGTTGCTGTTGTCGATGTGAATCTTACGGAGAAGGGCAAGGAGCTGTTCAAGTTGGATAAGATGGTAAGTTCTTTCCCCATTCGCTGGTCTGTAGATGCGGACAGAAGGACTGACCGAGGACTAGCGCATCCATCAAATGCACCGGGACGTTGTCACCGCCAACCCTCCCGGCGCGGAGTCTCTTGCCTACACAGATCTTTGCCCCGTGCAGGGATTCTATGCGCCAAAGAAGTACATCACCGTCCAGGGTCACCCCGAGTTCACCGGCCCTATCGTTAGTGAGGTTCTCAACGTCCGCCATAAGGCGGGCATTTTCAACGATGAGATGTTTACCGATGCTATCAACCGCGCGAATATTGAGCATGACGGTGTTGCTATTGCGAGGGCTTTCCTGCGGTTCTTGAGGGAATGATGGTGTAGATGACTTTGGTTTAGAGCAATAGAATAGCGATCATTTTAATATCATCCTCTGCCTCCTTCTCAAAGTATTCCTGCAGCTCTTTCCTGTTTGAAATGCTCTCTTTTAATCTTTGTTTGCCTTCCTCATTTGCCCTTGGCACCTTCCGTATATCTATATTCTCATGGCTTCCTTCAGGCCAATCCCAATCTTGATCCTTCCTTCTTCATACAGTCTTTCTTCGTCCTCAGCAACCTCAGGATTTATTTATATGGACCTCAGTCTCCATTTTCAAGCTTTACCTCTCACAAATCATTCAACCTCCCAACCTTTCACAACTCTCTCACCTTCCCTCCCACCTTTCATCACTCAAACATCTTCCACTCACACATACCCTTCTCATCCTAGCAACACTTGTTGTGACTTCCTCAACTCATCCCTGAGCCTGAATATCGCACGGAAGCCTCGACCTTCGCCAGCTTCTCAGATCTCTCTTCCCTCCGGAGCTCTGGATTTCTTATCCCGGTCTCCATTGCAACTTCCTCTGCCAGGAATAGAGCCTTCCCCCTTCACTGATCACGACACAACTTTCTTCCTACAAGTGACAGAATTTGACATCGACGTCTCCTCAACTCACCTTCCTCGACAATTTCAATCACGGCAATCAAGTATCGCGACAATTTTCAGAGACCTACAGCTTGCCACATTCGGACGATACTTGCTGCCAACAAAGCCTTTTCGATCTGACATTTGCAATTATCCTCTTTTACAACCTTACTCCCTCAGTCAGACACAGTTGCCACACCTTCCACATCTCATATCAATCACCCAATCACCCACCATGGCAACTCCTTCCAGAGATGCAGAGCCTGAGATGGTCAGCAGACCCAACAAGCAGAAGTTCAAATTCGGTTGCAATCTCGATTCCGATGACGAACAGATGCAAGAAGAACAATCTCCACAGAGACCCGCCAGCGAAGAAGACCATGGCCTTGACGTCATCCAACGCTTCCTTTCCGAGACTGCCAAGGAGATTCAGACCGAACAGATCATCGCTGACGACAATGCAAGGACTAATACAACTCAGCAGCATGAAGAAGCCAGCGAACTCTTCGTTCCAGCCGACGAAGACGGCCCCGATATCCCAACACCGCCTGTCAGTGAGCCTCAAGTCACGCAAGAGACCGATTCCAATGATGATTTCATGATCATCGACGTTCACAATGCCTCTAAAGAAGCTCTCCAGCGATGGTCCGAGCCACGCCAGCCATGGACTGTCGATCTCACAGATGTCAAGCAGGATATCATGGATAAGTCATTCGATGTTACTTGTGTGAAGGAGGAGCCTATGGATGAATCATTCGACATTCGCCATGCTCAGCGTCCAGCGACGGAAGATTGTCCCGCAGGTGGCACACAGTCTGTAAAGGTCAGAAGCAAGAATGGAGCACTTGACAAGCGCAGACAAGAGCTGGCTGCCAAGCTTTTGTCTGGCACCCTCAGTCAAGAGGATATCGCGGAGTTGGCACAGATCACCGCGCAGCTTCAAGCAGAAGATGGATGCGCATCGACCAACACTCCAACACAAATTGACGGCGAGAAGAAGAAACGCAAGGCACCCGCGAAGAATGCAGCTGAGTACTTCGCCCGCGAGCAAGAGAAGGAGGAAGAATCAGAAAAGAAACGACGGGAGCGTGGTTCCAAGAGAGCTTCAACTGGAAAAGCGATCCAGTCATCCAAGCGCCCGAAGCTTTCAGCAAGACAGAAAAGACAGCTGGAGCAGGGAGCTCAACGTCTTCAAAGCATGAGAGGGCCCATAGACGCCATTCAAGAAAGAGCTGAGCAAGGCGAACTGCGAGAAAAGCCTGTCATCCAGGCCACCCGGAAGGATGTTCAATTGAGACAGATGGAAGAAGCAGTCCCGGAGGATGCAGACCCACGACTTATTCAAGACCAGATAAGAGAGCTGAGAAGAGCAACCCAAGCATGGGGTGAGAGTGGCTGCCTTCCCAGAGATGGAAAATGGAAGATTCGGGGCATGAGAAGCCTGATGCCAAATCATCAGATCATCGTTGGTGCTTGGATGCTTGGACGAGAGTTGAAGCAGACTCGAGACCTTCCTCGAGGAGGTATTCTGGCGGATGCCATGGGCATGGGAAAGACAATCGAAACACTCTCATGCATTGTCGGCAATCAGGCTCCAGACGATGTCAAAGAAGCGGGCAGGGGTGCCACACTCATCGTTTGCCAATCGGGACAGATGATCGAGCAGTGGAAATCGGAAATCAAGAAGCATTGCGAGAGCAAGAAGTTTTCTGCGAACGTTGTGCATTACAAGGCTGGGAACAAGCTGGAAATTGACCTCTTGGCTACTTTCAACGTCGTGTAAGTCTTTGCACTCAAGCCGATGCCTGGCAAAAGCTAACAATAAGTCATACATATAGGCTTGCAAGCTACAATCAAATCAGAGACGGTATACCATCTACGAAGGTGCGACAGGAGATGCTTGGGCAGATGAAGGATGTTGAGAAGTACAGCGAGTGGTTGGAGGCCGAGACGGGGGATCTGTTCCAGATCGAGTGGTTGGGGGTGGTCCTCGACGAAGCTCACATGATCAAAAACCACAAGACACATTGTTAGTTCGAGAACCTCCTTGAGCGATAGAGCCTGGCTGACCTACCTGTAACAGCTGCATTCTCCTGCTGCGAGCTCAAGGCCAAATACCGGTGGGCAGTGTCGGGAACTCCACTGGTGAACGATGCTCTCGGTAAGGCATACCATAGTACCAGTCGGCCCGTTGATCTAACATTTCGCAGAACTCTTCTCCTACTTGAAGTTTCTCAAGTTCAATATTGGGGACATCGGGGATTACATGCGAGAATACGTTGAAGCGGTAAGGACTTTCACAAGTTGTACGTATGCAAAAAGGTCTAACCCACGCACAGGACGACGCTGAGCAGAAGCAAAAGCAGCTCGCCTACGACCTCATGTACAGAAGGTGAGTGTACCGACAATGAACTTGAAATTTCGGGCCATTTCTGACCATAGAAACAGGACCCATTCAGACCAATTCCTCGGTCAGCGGATCCTCAACCTTCCAAACACCCACCCAACACATCAGTACCTGGAGCTCTCCAAAGAGGAGACCGTGGTGTACCGGTAAGTTTGTATAGAGTTTTTGGATCACCTTCTGTTCTGACCCGGTGTAGAATGATGGAAAGATGCTTCAGGCGCAAAATAAATAAGGACTTGGCGGATGGCATGGCCGAACGACAGATTTTGTGCTATTTAGTCATGCTACTTCGACTGCGACAAGCTTCCACCCACCCCTTCCTTCTTGAAGGTGTGATGGGAGAGTTCTTCACACTCAAGGATTTAGAAATCACCAAGACACGCCTTCGAGATTTGAAAGGCAAGCAGACCGTATATGAACAGATCGGAACTTGGGAAAAACGCCACGAGATGTCGGATGACCGCATAATCGCAGTCTATCAAGAGGCAGAACGCAGAAGAGCAGAAGGAACGACCAAAAGCAGGCTTGATGATATTCTCACTCGAAGCATGATGCATGCCCACGCAGACTCGAAACAGCATCCGAACTCTGAGGACACCAACACAGGACCATACGGAGCAGCTATTATGGACTCATTGAGCGCAATGGTTCATGACGACGACGTCGACAGCGTGGACGAAGTCTTGGAGGACTCGAATGGAATGGTTCCCGAGGAGTATCTTCCAGGTTTCCAACCTGACGAACGTCAACGCCCCAGGTTGGACGAACAGTATCTTGACCCTTTTGGGTTGAGTGAATTTGGTCTGTACTTCGACATGGACAGACAGCTAGACTACTTGACTAGGCTGGGGATCCTCGAGATTGCCAAATGCATCGTCTGCAAGCGAGAGCCCCCAGTGGATGCAGTGCGAGGAAAAGGAAAGGTAAGTTTTAAGTTGTCTTCGCTGTGCTCAGATCTCGCTAACGCAATCAGTGCGAACACATCTTCTGCACCAGATGTCTCGTGAAACACTTTGCAAAGAAGGTAGCTTACCGCGAATATTGTGTCAAACGAACCAACGCATGAATGCTGACCGGCGTATCAGGGAAGAAACTGCCCCGACTCAAAGTGCCGCAAGATTGTGGGCGAGCCTGTGAGGCTTCAAGGTTTCGAGGAAGAGGACTCCGATGGTGATTCCGACAGCGATGCTTACTCTACAGACAAGCCGAAGGGACGCAAAGAGAAGGAGTACATTAAAGGGTTTGACTACGGCGGTTTCCAACCTTACGAGGACGACAAGAAAGGCAAGAAGCCACTACGATTTCTTCAGATCAGTGACAGAAAGTCCGACATCCCGGTGACTCCAAGTGCAAAGACAACAGCACTGAAGGAAACCATCCTGAAATGGCAGCTTGAAGCGCCGGATGACAAGATCATTAGTGAGTTTTGTGCTTAATGTCACATGTGTTATCTCTAACACAATATTTTGCTCAGTTTTCAGCCAATTCAACGTGTGCATGAAGGTCGTTGCCCGCATGCTCGAGGCCGAAGGAATTGACTTCGCCTACCTGAGTGGCTCTATGACAACCGATCAGCGCAAGAAAGCCGTTAAGGAGTTCGAAGAGGGCGATACTGTCCAGGTTCTCATCGCATCGTTGCGGGCAGGAGGTACAGCCTTGAACTTGACTCGAGGCAACCGGGTTGTGCTCATGGAGCTTTGGTGGAACCACGCCGTCGAGCAGCAAGCTTTTGCTCGTGTCTTCCGCATGGGCCAGACCAAGGAGACTCACTTTCTACGATTTATCGTCAATACAGACATAGAGAAGCGAATGCTCGGTATGCAGGTGGACAAGATTATGGCCATCGATGCGGCTCTGCAGGACGGTGGACCCAGAGCACCCAAGATTTCCGTCGAAGACATTGCTTCACTCTTGGGTAAAGTCGTCAAAGACCACAGCGGCAACGTGATTCGTGTTGTCGCTGACTACTCGGATGAAGATGATGATGAGGATGACAACCAACCTCACAGCGCAACTTCGGCGGCTGCTCTGTTGGACAAGGAGCCGGATCTCCCAGGCTTCGAAGTCCCCGATGGCCAGCTCGAGTACGAAGATGACGAAGACTGGATCTCTGTGAGCGACGTCAAAAACAAGTCTTGAAACATCATCTGGCACCTTGAGAAGAAGGGGGGGATTTCCCGACCGTCATCTCTCAAACAAATAGCTTTTCTTTTTCGCACGTAACATTCGGCCACGCGACTTGCATCGTCACTTTCAGCATTCTCTTTCTCTCGATTACTCAAATATCGCAACATCATCCTTTTGCGAAATTTTGTGGCACAGACGCTCGACATTTCATGAGCGTCGCCACCTTTGCGATTTCGGTTTTCTTTTCTTTTCTCGCATTTCGACATCCCTCACACCATGCGCATTTGGCGCCGGTGATCGGCCTTGAGTTTGGCAGGCATTCGGAAGTCAGGACAACGTTCCAAGTTGGAGACTTGGGAACACATAGATTGGGACAAGAGGGGTTAATGGTTTTTCAGGGGGGCATGAGATCGGGGAGGCGTTTTGTTACCCCATCCGATGGCTTCCCGTCGCGCTTTCTGATTTCCGAACGTAGATAGACTCTCATAGATGCAGTGCTGATGTTTCTTCGAGCTACCGCAAATACAACAGTTTCTGCTTTATAGAATAGCTTTCATACATGACAACATGAGCGGTGATGAAGATATTACTCATCAACATCCTTCAAGGCTTGGGCATTACTTAATCTGAAATCATGACATGTCTGGCACACATGTTGCTGTGTCCAGTATTGACCACTCAATATTAACTTAGTGTAGGAGACTATTCGTCGTATGGAATCCACACAAACGCTACAGCATTGTCTGTTAAAACCGCAAGAAGTATGCTTTGATGCTGTCAGTGGCCAAGAAGGCATTTTTGCCTTACACCGGTACCTGCAGGCTGATGCTTGTGTTGCCCTTGAGACATCCATGCCAACCACATATATCGGATACTTGTACACCTCACTGCCGTATTCAGTACCATAGTTTCTCCCAAGAGTTTGTCTTTGGTCAAGGCAGACAATTGAGGGCGATTAGATTCAGGTCGCTTGGGAAAGGTTTGTGGAGATCTACAGTCTATCCGCAAGCTTCTAAATGGCAATGACATTGCACTGAATGGAGAGTGTTTTGGTTGATAGACCTCTATGCCCGGTGGTAAACTACGTTGATCCCTTTCGACTACACAGGACAGGTTTATTTATGACTTTCATATGACTTAGAAACCTCATGTCATAGGAGAGATATTTCTATCGAATCGACACGAATACAATATAGACTATATGTTGAGGAAGTTTCGAATCCCTACTGGGTGGGCTCGAAACTTCCTTAATATACAGTCTGTATTGTGTTCGTGTCGATTCGATAGAAATATCTCTCGAGTGACATGAGGTTGCAATGCAGACTGTATACACCGTTATGCTGTATTGATCTATGGGGCTTGAGATGGTTCCTTCTCCGGCTTCCGCCCGTAGACGGAGTAACTGGCACGGTCAGTTTGTATGTCCCACCTAGGTGACAAGCAACAATATAATAGTAGACTTACACGTCATAGTAGGCGTGGATGTCCACTCTCTTAAGCTCATTTCGAACCTCGGCACAAAAGACTGTCGTCTCCGGGACAGTCCAACCGAGCACACGGGTAAATAGAGCCATAGTGATAGCCTCAATTCCCTGCAAAGCCGACTCCTTATCCCATTGGCCCAGCTCTTTATATTTTGGGTCATTTGGCCAGGGTGTGTAGGGCCACTTCTCCTTCTTCTCAACGACATCGACGAATCCAGCGTCCTCAAGCATCGTCTTGAAGTCTCTAGCAACGGTGATTGGCCGGCCCATCAAATCAGTTCCCTCAATCAGCAGCTTGGTCCACTTGAAAGTTTTGCATTCTTCCGTCATTGTTCCGTCGTCGCATTTCAGAGGAAAGTCGTTGTCGTGTACCTCAAGATACCCGCCTGGCTCGAGATTGCTTTAAAAGCGCTGTTAGATTGGCCAGTGGAAGTCAGGTTTAGGCTTACGCGTAGGCCTTCGCAATCATGTCTGGCCAGCTTTTGAAGCTGGCGATCATGGCCCTGATGAAGATGAAATCAAACGGCGTAGTCCAAAGCCATTCTTTCTCAACGTCGTCAACTTCGAAGCTACAGTTGGGCGGAACACTAGAAAAACAACATTATCAGTACAGTAACGTGATGACGCCGAGTAAGGAAAAAACAAGTCACAAGGGAAGAAGGGTAATAGCGCCCAAAGCGACGTACTAGCCAGGTTGAATTGGGCTGAGATCAACGCCTAAGACCTGAAGATGAGTGAGCGCTCGAACTTATTCAACATATCCCTTTGTTTAGCAGCCTACTGTCGCTTCTGGATGGTCATCCGCTGTGAAATATTAGCTCGTTCAAGTCGTCAATCAACAGGCCGAGAACGGCTAACCGAAGTCAAGAGCCCAGATTCCCGTTCCAGTACCAACATCAAGAACTCTGTTGGCACCGTCTTTCTTGGGACAGTTGCACAGCTCGCCATCCCAAGTCAAGGTCCATAGATGGTGCGTGACATCTTCGAGTAGGTAGTCAGCCGGTGTCGATGTCGCAGGCATGAGTGTTATTCTATACTAACCCAAGCGTTCTTGCTCTCTCTTCATTCGCATCTGTTAGATTATTCGATCGAGATCATTTGCGGTATCAATGCCTACCTCATCATTTGGGAGAACGTATTCTAGTGAATGCGGTCAGTCGAGCCACCGATTGTCATGAGACGGAGAAACTTACTGCCGTCACTAAGCCGGTGATATGTGCGACCGTTCTCCCTTCGGTAGTCTAGGATGCTTGATCGTAGAGACGCCAGTGAGTCCTGAGTTGACTGTGGCCGGTCAGGAAAGACAGAACGACCAATTCTATCATCGCACAACCTACCGCATCGCCGATAGAAGATGCGTCGTCATCGTTACGGGTTTCCTACGGGGTGTCAAATCAGGATCGCCGCAACGAAGTAACCCACTGGGCACAAACCTCAGCTTGAGGGTTATCAGCGGTGGGCTCGATCATCTTGCCTCCTTTTCGTAAGTTTCAGTATTGTTCTTTCGTCCAGAAAACATCAACAGATGGGAGAAGTGAGGGGAAGTTGGCGCACCCCACCAGGTGTGATTGTTTGTGGTTGTTGGTTCAATGCATGCGGGTTTGCGACGTGTTGATTGGACTGCGCCGTTTTCCATGAAGCCATCCTTGCATGTCAAGTCTTGGCTCTTGCTTTCAGACTGTGATGAGCGATCCGTTTCACGATCATTGCTGTCAAGGCCTTATCACTAAGATATTTCGATAGGTATTTAGTAATATCTTGTATTGAAGCCAACATACGAGATTAGCCTTCCCATAGCAATCAATGTGCTGTATTTTCTTAATGTGTGATGTTCATCACCCTGAAACCTCTGCACCTTTTCTGGCTTTGTGACCCCTGGGTTACTGATTGTTAATCTTTTTTATGTGATCATTGGAAGCTACTGTCAACTGTGATCGAAAAGCCACAAGCGACGACATTCAAACAGGGAAGATCTCTTCCTCCCGAATATCCAAACAGATCATGTGCCCAGGAGCGTGGCCCATTACTGTGCCGTTCAGATTCGCTTTCATGACAGCCTCTTGCGGCGTAACGCCGCATCCCCAGAACACCGGAACATACTCCTCATCGTCATGTCCATAAAGGGTCTTCCCGTCATCCTTGAGGGCAGGATCTCCCCACTGTGGCTTTGTGACATCTGTGACCCCGATCCTTGCAGCTCCATCCCATCCCCAGGCGACCGGCTCGCCATGTGTCGCCACAAACGGCCTTGTGATATCCCGTACCTTCTCGATATCCGAGACCTTGTATGGCCTCATCGACACGACATACGTCGCCCCTGTGAAAACACCCGCCGCGCAGAGCGGAATATTGGTTCGGTACATGGGCACATTGCGGTTGTGCGTCATGTGTTGTGGCGTGAGACCCGCCTCGTGAAGGGCCCTCTCGAAGCTGAACGAACACCCTATCAGGAACCCAACGTGATCGCCATCGGTCCATTGATCAGCTACATTGGCAGGCTCCAGATTTCCGTTAATAGAGACGTGTTTGCTGTTCTCGTAGACTCGGTACCGGGGAGCGTCATGTCGCAGGTCAACGTTCTTGGCTACTGGCAGAAGACTCTTCCCATCGATGCTATGGACGTATGACTTGAGCTTGCTAAAGTCACCTGGGCTTTCTGACTCGGCAAGCAGCGGGCAAGGAACGGGGTTTCGGTGGCAGAGGAGTCGGAAGTCGTTGGCGTAGCGTTTGGGCAGGACGATCAGGTTTGCTTGCAGGTGAGTCGGGGCCTGACCGGCTGTAGTGGTCTCAAAGACACCCGAACGACACGCGAGGCGATGGTCCTCGCCCGTCTTGTAGACTGCGGTCATCGTGAAGTCAAAGTAGATTCCGTAATGGGAGAATCGGATGGGAGTAAAGTCTCTCGTGTTGAATTAACTAACGGCGACCACTGACTAGAGTGGCTCGAGATTGTACAACATGCGAAACTTCATAAGTTCTTCATCCACTTTATCAGCGGGTGAGACAAGTTGCTTTCTTATCAAGATCGGGTGAACGTTGGCGATGATAAGAATGCGGCCGGCTCCTGATTTGCGGGGTTCACCCGGCTACGCTATCAGCGGAGACCCACTCCGATCTCCGAATCCAGTCCAGTCCGGTCATCGGACTCATTCCCCGAGGCGAAGTGACCTACCTTAAGGAAGTATCTGTGCATTACATTGTCAGAGTGCCCATTCATTGCCTATTTTTGTACATACCCCAGATTTCGGGCCTCGGAGCTGGGGCCGGGGATCCATCCCGAGCATAACACAACAAATACCTTACCAACCACAATGGACGATGACATTTGTATTAAAGAAAGAGTTCACATCATTGAAGCTCAAAAGAATGACTGCGACAATGGAATTGAAGCCAAATCACGAACAAACGAAATGTGCTGAATCAGTGCCTAATCCGCGACCGAATCTACAGCGGCGCTGAAGTGACATAGGCGCCGAACATAGCACTACGGTCGCCCTGAACATCCGCCTCGTCAACAAGCCCCCGAATCTCCTTCTCTTCATCCTCGCTCAGCTGAATCTCCAAAGCGCCGAAGTTCTCTTCAAGGTACGGAAGCTTCTTGGTACCAGGGATCGGGATCACATCATCTCCCTGGGCAAGCAGCCAGGCAAGGGTAAGTTGCCCGGCACTACATCCGTGCCTCTTCTGCGCAATGTCCCCAAACTTTTCAACGAGCTCAATGTTCTTCCGGAAGTTATCTCCCTGGAATCGTGGGATCTGGCGTCTGAAGTCCGACTCCTCGAAGTCATCCGCAGACTTGTACTTGCCCGTCATCATACCCCGGCCCAGCGGCGAGTAGCAGAAGACAGTGACCCCGAGCTCGCGGCAGGTTTTCAGGAGATGAGTGCCGGCAGGACCTTCGATCTCGAGGGACCATGGGTTGAACTCGACTTGCACGGCTGAAATCGGGTGGACTGCGTGCGCCCAGCGGAGGGTCGTAGAAGAGCACTCCGAAATCCCGAAATATTTGATCTTGCCCTCACTTCACAGTTCGTCAGCATCGAACATCCATCAAGATACAGGTAAGTGGAATAAGAAGCGATAATGCAAGGCTCACTTTTTCAACTTGACCATCTCCTCAATGGTCTTTTCAATCGGGGTGACTTCGTCCACACGGTGTATGTAGTATAGGTCGATGTCCACGCCCAGCTTCTCCAAACTCTTCTCGCACGCCTCGCGGCAGTATTCGGGTGAGCTATCAGGACGGATGTTGTACGTGCCATCTTCCTGGACAGTGCCGCGTAGACCAAACTTGGTGGCGAGGAAGATGTCGGCGCGGCGCTCGGGGTGCAGCTTGAACCACTTGCCGATTAACACCTCATTGTCGCCGTACAAGTCGGAGGTGTCCCAGTTCGTGGCGCCAATTTCCCATGCGCGGTCAAGAAATCTCAGACGCAAATCATCAGAGCTGGTGCTTGTGGTCAGCCGTAAAACAGCATACTATAATAGGTGTAGCACATACCCAGGAGTACCATAGGCCACGCTCAAGCCCATGAGCCCAAGGCCAAGAGCGGTGATCTTGGGTCCGTTCTGGCCAAGCTGACGGGTTGGGAGACTTGCGGGAGGAGACATCGCTGCGAGTTGAAGAATACAGAAGGAATTTCCCGGCAATTGGAATTCGTAGAAAACCTTGAGATCTGTGAAAAGTGGCGTATAAGTAGACTACATCAGCTAAAATCTCCCGAACTTTTCGTCGATAACGACGAGGTAAGGTATATATACTTTACAGCGGCCAGGCTGTCGCCTTAGTCTTGCTGAATTGAGTTCATGAATGCTCCACCATAGAACATCATTCTTGATGGGACATCATGCAAGCTCCTAGACCTCCATGTCTAAACTCCGGCTGAACTCCACACGCCAGTGTACTGCATCGGCTTCCGTCCTTGGTGCCAAAGTGATTACCGCCAAGTCCAGTCTCAAGCGATCTATTGGCTAAGCTTGACAAAACATTCAGGTTCTCTTCGGTCAATCGAGCCTTGAACAATTGTGTAAGAACTGGACAGAATGATCGTTGATAGGCTGCATCTGTGGGCGGGTTTAAATCCGGGGCTCGGACTTTGCGGCCGCTGCGGCCGCATCTCCCGCATTGCTTTGAAGGACCGCATCTCCCGCATTGCTTTGAAGGACTCCGTAAGACCATAATACCATCTACGCCTGCGGTATATTTGCCCAATTAATGCCCGGTAGTATGCAAGAAGACAATGATTGTCAATTCGTGATCAGCACAGTTGGAATTCAAAGAAGACGATATGTGAACAGGGGTTAACAAAAGAAACACCGTCATTGTGTTGGGTCACGACCCACCTTGCTTTGTCTTCATCATGGAGACAACACTCATTCGCCCAGATATCAACACAGGTTAAAATGGACTTCTTTATCGGGGTCTAGCTTAAGAGACGGTGGCTTCATCTTGGCTCTTCAAATGCCCCTATCCTAGCTATATCGCGAATTGCTATAGCCTGTACCAAGATCCAGCAAGCAAAACCAACAACTCTTCCGAAACTCCAAATCACTCAAAAGACCACCATGCTCACCCACCTCCACTATGGAGTACGCGCGCTAAGTTACATGACCTCCCTCCCGTCCCGGCCCCTCGAGCGCTGGTTCTACCGATCCGACATTTCCGCCGTCTACCATTTCATCTCCACCCTATCAATCTACCTGACCCTATGGCTCAACGCCTACATCCTCATCCAGGCCACCGGCCTGCGCGCAAAACTCCGCAAGATACGCCAGCATGAAAGCTGTCAGCGCATCGGCAAGATCAACCGCCTCCTCCTCGACGCCTACCTCGGCGGTTTCTTCCTGCTCCCCAACATTTGCGGTCCGATATACGTTTGCTGGTGGCTGAACCCCCATGACCAGCAGCTCGACGAACTCGTACACTTGTACGGCTTCTGGATCGGTGTATGGCACACCCCGCTGCTTCTTAGTCTTACCCTTAAGCTGATTCTGCCCAGTGTGTTTGCCGTGCTCGTCTGGGGCGTCGAGAGGCTCTCAGAGGGCGTGTGGCAGGCTGCTGACATCCTGCAGGAAGGCCCAGCCACGCTGATCCAGGGGTTTCTGAGGCGCCTAAGGACCTTCCTCCACGGCGCCCCGAGAACGATATGCGACGGAATCGACCGTAAGCTGCTGAGGTCGGAGAGTAAGTATTTGGTGTTTGCGGTGTGGTTGGCGATGGCTGGTTACTGCGTCATCCTGTACGCCATCTTTGTAGAAACGTATCGGGCGTATCTGCAGCGAGCCGTGGCACGCGTGCTTTCGAGCATTCTCATGGAGATTGGAGATGAGATCTTTGCTGTTGGCTATTGGTTGGAACGAATGGTGGTTGAGAAGGGGTTTTGTGGAGGGACGAAGAGATGGCAGACTGTCAGTTGGATTGAATGAAGTGTCACTTGACGTGCTGTAAGTATTCCTTTATCAAACTTTACCGAACCGTTCTAAGTTTCATACATAGTCTACCTATCTAGGCAGAGAACCTTTATTCTCGGTCTAAGTCATCCTTTTCGCTGTCGTCCCCCGTTGACGCCTCCCGTCATCGTCTTCCCCAGTCGTCGTCCTCGTTGCTATCCACACCTACTGCTCGGCAGGATACCGAGCTCACCACGTAAGTCCGAAAACTCTCGCAACACATCTGAGGGCAACTTGCAATGTGATGTAGCAAATAAGTAGATTAAGCAAGTAATTCTATCGTCCCTGGGTATACAACTCCAGTCCCTATTTGGGTCAAATATAAGAGTAGTAAATCTCCTCGAGGGAAACATGCCATGTCTAGGACACACAACCCAATCCTGGTGGCCGTCTTTCAAAGCAATCAATGCCACGGACGGGCACATCTAAGCAAATATCAAATCTCGCTATCCACGCACTCTCTTTGTAATCTAGAGCATTGTCTCAAAACTCTTAGCCGTACTCCAAGTCCATAGTAAGACAAAGTCGCTAGCTCGAGAGCGACGAGTTGCCGTAAATCGTTCGAGCATTATGTTTTTTCTTGCACCAAATCATGCGTTGGCCTGGCCGGCAATTGTGATGCCATCGGTGCCAGTCTCGATGACCTTGTAGCCATCGGCGTTTCCGGAGCCCTCGGCGGCTCTATCATATGCTGCGTCACTCCTGTGGAGAGGTTAATCTTCCGCATTTCACCAGATATGGGCACTGGGGGATTATCTTACCTGTCGCAAAGAACATCGAGATCTTTGTCGCTCAGAATTTCGCGAGAGCCTGAGTACTTGAAAACTTGGCCATCCTTGAGCAACAACGTCTTGAGAGTCTTCTCGTCAAGATCTTCCTTCAGATCCATCTTCTGGCCCATGGACTTGAAGTTTCCCTTCTTGATCACGAGCTTCTCCAAGCGGCGCTTGGCGTCCGCACTTAGCAGCAACTCCTCCTCCACGGTTCCCTTGGTCGCAAGGCGGTAGACAATGACGGGGCGGGTCTGGCCAATACGATGACATCGGTCCTGGGCTTGGAGATCCTGTTGAGGGTTCCAGTCGGAGTCGAAGAGGATGACGGTATCGGCGCTGGCGAGGTTGATGCCCTGGCCACCTGCGCGGGTCGAAAGCAGGAAGATTCTGAACTCAGGGTTCTCGTTGAACTCCTTGATCTGGTCGCGACGACTTTCCTGGCTGACCGAACCATCAAGGCGGCAGACATTCCACTCGCGCAACTGGCAGTAATCTTGGAGAATGTCGAGCTGGGTCTTGAATTGGGAGAAGATCAGGACCTTGTGGTCTCTCTCGAACAGCGTGGGGAGAAGTCTGTCAAGAAGTAGCATCTTTCCAGAGGCCGTGACGATGCTTTCGTCAACGGGAGGCGCACCCTCGTAGCTCCAGGGGTCGAAGAAGTTGTGCGGACTGTTGCAAACCAGACGCAGCTGCATGATTGGGTTGCCTAACTTCTTGGTTGCCAGCTCCTTCTTCGCGTGCTCCGTTATGCTCTTCTTGAACTGGTCCTCTGCAGACAAGACGATCTCATCCACATCCTCTTCGTCTTCCTCGGCCTCCTTGACCAGTCGCGCCTCGAATTCGTCGTCAGAAAGCTTGTCCTCATCGTCCGCGTCAGTCTCGGCGTAGTGGCGGCGACCTCTGGTGACGCGACCACGGCTAGTCACTGAGGGTGTCGATTGACGTGACGACTTGGCGCTCTTTGGTTCAGGAGTCTCGGCAGTTGGCGGGTTCTTGCGCTTGGAGCTTGAACGAGACGTGGTCTTGGCGGGCGTCTCCTTGACAGTGTCATTCGGCTTGGACGAAGAACTTCTAGCCCTGTTCATCATCGCTGAAAACGCATTGGTCTTCTTGTGCTCTGATACAGCCTCCAACTTGGCCTTTCTAGGGCTGCTTCGGATGGGGATGTCGAGCTTCTTTGCCGGCGTTTCCTCCTCTGACTTGACTTTCGGACGGACGCTTCCTTCTCGAGAGCTGGGGGTGGATTTGTTCACTGCAGTGAGACGCTGGACGACCTTGTTCTCGAGGAACGTGCGGGTGTCGACCTTCTTGTCCTGAATCGCGTTGTACATGTCCGTCTGCTCCTTGGTCATGGGAGCAAACAAGATGTACTCCCGCTTCTTGGGCAGGTAGGCGGCGACATCTGCCTTTACTCGACGAAGGAGGAGTGGTTGCAGGATGACATGGATCTTCTTGATGATCTCCTGGTTTTTACGATCCGCGATGAATTCTTCCGTGCCTTGTTCGTCCTGCAGATCGTCGAAGTCAAACCAACTCTCGAACACTTCCCATTCCTTGAAGATGCCAGGGAGCAAGAAGTGAAGCAGCGCCCACAGCTCTTTCAGGTTGTTCTGCAGAGGCGTTCCGGTAATTAGCAATCTTGTGGCTGAGCGAAAGTTTTCGAGCTCTTGGAAGAGCTTCGACTCAAAGTTCTTCATCCGATGACCTTCGTCCTAGACAAGAATTAGCAATCTACATCCGCCAGACCTGGGAGGGCAAAAGGCGTACAATGATGATGAAGGCCCAGTTGAACTTGGAGAGAGCGGCCTTCTCTCTGAGTACCATCTCGTAAGAAGTGCAGACTACTGGAAATTTCTTCGTTGGCTGGTTCTTAACGTAGTGACGGGCGATCTGGTCTTTCATGACACGTTCTCGATTCTTAGGGTCGCCGTGGTACAGAACGACCGGAATCGTAGGACACCATTTCTCAAATTCATCCATCCAGTTGGAAAGCGTGCTCAGGGGCGCAACGATAAGATGCGGGCCAAGGTAATCCTCCTCTCGGAGCTTGGCAATCAGTGAGATGGTCTGTACCGTCTTGCCTGTGAAATGTTAGTGTGGGGTCATCTTTGCAGAAGCTGGATCCTGTCAGAAGTCGAAAGCCGGTTGAGGCAACTTACCAAGACCCATCTCGTCAGCCAGAATGCCAGACATGCCTTGAAGGCACACCTCGTACATCCATGTCAATCCCTCGAGCTGGTAGTCTCTCATTGTCCCCCCCTTCATGATCTTTGGTTGCGCTGCCATGGTCAAGTTGTGGGCTCCCAGGGTCTCTCCCTCCAAGCTGGAACCGACTCTTCCCAAAACCTCAGTCTTTTTGGTTAGGATGTCCGAAAACGCCGCTGACTTGGCGAGGAGGTCGTCAAGCTCCTTGGCCTTCTTCTCTCTTTCCTCCTTGGTGAGCTCCACCTTCTTCTTCTTGCGGCGCTTGGCAATAAGTGCGGCTTTCCGTTTCTTCTCGGCAGCATCGTTGGTAGCTCTGACTTTCTCTTCCTCATCAATCATGCGTTGAAAATCGCTGTCAATCGCTTCCACTGAGCCCTCTCTTGGGGGTGAGGACGGAGCGCTGGTGTAAGGTCTGGAGGTCTTTGAGAGGACAGACTCAACGTCTGAAGCTGGCGAAGAGCTCATGACGGCGATCTTGCAGAAGCTTCTGCTGGCTGAGTTGCTGGGGTTTGGTTGCTCAGGAAGGAGGGAAGAAGCAGGAGATGCCAATCAAATCGATGACGAAGCTGCAGGTGCGACGCTAAATGGAGGTGGTTCGTGCGCCGCAGCAGCAGCAGGTTCTGGCTCACAAAAGAGGCAATTGAGAGTGAATTGGGCCAAAATAGAAGCAAAAGAGAGTTGAGATGCAAGGATAATAGTCTGGAAAAATATCCCAGGTTGTGAGAGGACAAATGGAAAGAAAGGGGGGCGAGGAGGAAAGATGAATGGCAGGAAGGTCCAGGGTCTGTCAATGGGACTGCGCGATTCCGGGGGCAAAAATCAGGACGCGCCCCGACGCGAGACAAAGGCGGAGTCATGTGACTTCGTGTCGCTGAACTAATTAAGACCCTGGTCGCTTTGTCCAGGCACCATCGTCATTCATCGGCCATCGCTGTCCGGGAAGATCGGGACAGAGATCGGGGTCTTGTTTACTGCATCGGTCCAAAATACAGAGCACCCCGGAGCCAGTTGACATTTGCAACATTTCAGCTACTCAGGATTGACAGAAGACAATGTGACGAGCTTTGAAATAAAGGTTTTCGGCTTCTAACTTACAATGCATCACCTCAATAGGCAGTTGACAAAAAGATAACCTGAGCGCCTCTCGCCTCCAGACGGATAGTAGATAAAGCTGGACTTGAATACGGCCAGGAAAGGTGGCAATGATAGAGAAATTTCTGCCGAAAAAGAAACAATACAAGGACCAGCACACCGAGGCTCACCGAAGAAGAGCGAGGTGAGTCAGACTTGCCTAACCAATCAGGCAACTCAGATGAATTTGGAGGGGCAGTCGCAGCGTCTGTCCGTGCTACCCCGCCAAAACCACACTAAAATTCTGTGATTCCTGACTGTACCCCTCCTCGCCCTTCGACTCATGAACTCCCTCCGCGTACTACGACCCTTCACCCGCAGCGCATACCCTTTCCGCTTCGCAATAATGGCTTCCAACACCTCCTTCACTCCCAACGAGGAGACCGAGATCCAGCAGTGGCTCACCACCGCCACCCGCCTCCAGCAGGCCGCCGGCGACGATGCCCAGGTCTCCCCGATCCTCGACACCGTCAACTCCCACCTGAGCACCCGTACCACCCTCCTCGGCACCAAGCCCAGCAAGGCCGACACCGCCCTCTACTCCGCCGTCCGTCCCCTCGTTGCCAAATGGTCCCCCGAGCAGCGCACCGGCGAGAAGGGCTACCCTAACATCGTCCGTCACCTCGACTTCGTCCAGAACTACCCTACCTTCGCCGACGATGTCAAGTCCGAGGAGAAGGTCTCCGTCGACCTTGACGAGGTTCTCTACGTGAAGCCCCCCGTCGACGCCAAGGCCGAGAAGGAGCGCCTCAAGAAGGAGAAGGCTGCTGCGGCCGCTGCTGCTGCTGGCGGAAAGGAGACCGCTCTCCCTGATCGTACCAAGGAGCCTAAGGACAAGAGCGCTGGCGAGAAGGTCAAGGAGGCCGTCACCGAGGCCAAGGACAAGGTCAAGGCTGCTGTCGGCGCCGGAGAGGGCAAGCCCAAGAAGGAGAAGAAGGCCAAGGAGCCCAAGCCCCAGAAGGCCCCTGCTCCCGCTGCCCCTCTGTCCCCCGCCCTCATCGACCTTCGTGTCGGTCACATTCTCAAGGCTATCAAGCACCCCGAGGCCGACTCCCTTTACGTTTCCACCATCGCCATGGGCGACAAGCCCAACGACGACACCTCCGAGTACGAGGGCCAGGTCTGCCGCACTGTCTGCTCTGGTCTGAACGGTCTCGTCCCCCTCGAGGAGATGCAGGGTCGCAAGGTTGTCGTCGTTGCCAACCTCAAGCCCGTCAAGATGCGCGGCATCAAGTCCTGCGCCATGGTTCTCGCTGCCTCTCCCAAGCTCAAGGAGGGTGAGGTCGACGACCACAAGGGCCCTGTCGAGCTTGCTGCCCCCCCTGCCGATGCCAAGGCTGGCGAGCGTGTCTTCTTCGAGGGCTGGAAGGGCGAGCCTGAGGGTGTTCTGAACCCCAAGAAGAAGATTTGGGAGATGTTCCAGCCTGGCTTCACCACCACCGACAACCTCGAGGTCGCTTTTGACGCCGCTGTTGTCAAGGAGCTTGGTAAGGAGGGTGTTGGCAGACTGGTCACCGAGTCTGGTGGTGTCTGCACTGTTCCCAGCTTGAAGGGTGCCACTGTCCGATAAGGGATAGAACATTAACGTCTTTGAAGAGTCATGATAAACAAAAGTTATGGCAGCTGCGTCTGCTTCCCAAGAACCAGAAGATTCTTTCCTTTATGTGCAGTGCTAGTCCACCCGTGCGTTTTTTGGCTACTGGAAATGGACGGTAGCAGCAGCCCTTAAGTGTCAATGGCACTCGCCGACCATGCTCGATCGTGACTACCCAATACCATATGGCATCCCACGTAGAAAGTCCAGGCAGGCTCTGCCCTTCAGTCTACCACCTTTTCTTTCGCCTTCTGTATTCTTTCTCGTCCCTTTCATCTGGACCATCAACGTCAATTTTCCGCCTTGCTCGACTCTACATCATCATCCCAGCAGCAACACACATTCATAACACATACATCGATCATACTTTCGTCTCTCGGCATCATCATGGCTGCCACGTCAGCTCTAGAGAGACTTACGCATCCCGCATTCGTTTGCAGTTGCGTCGGGGCTTCGGTGATCACACTTACTCTGCTCTGGTGGCATATGCTCGGCGAAAACGAGAGACACGATGAGATTGGGGATTGGGACCCAAATACCGGCGAACGCAGAGGACAACGCCCCGGCGATCTTCAGCCCCGACGCCGCGATACTTAGAACGTTTCTGGCGAAAAGGAGAATCGCCCTCCTCTTCCACCTCGCCGTCCTCAAACTCCTACTCCGCCTCCAACGCCTCCTGAACGCCCTCCTCGCCCGGATCCTGCAGATGTCCCAACTCCCGAGCAGCTTCAGTCCCTGTCTTCAGGCCATGCCCTTGACTTTTCTACTTGTTTTCGCAAAGAACCCCGTCGGCCTCCCTCTCCGCAACTTCCACCAGGACATCCGCCACCCGTTACCGTTCCGCAGTCGTGGTACATTGATATACTGGAAAACGTGCTTGCGCATCAAGCGAATCTTCCTCCATCTCGAGATCTGTCTCCTATCCCAGAGCTCCCATCCACTCCTCCGAATCGGTCTCCGTCTCGAAGTCCGGAGCTTCCACCTCTTTCTCGGCGTCGACTACGAAATGGTTCAACTCACCTCCCTCCTCGGACTCCGAACGTTGCTGGGGAAGCCTCTTCTTCACCTATGCGTCCAGGCACTCCGCCTCCCTCTCATACATCCTGGACAGAAAATTCACCAGTGGGAACACGCGCTCCTGGACCATATGTTTCAAGAGCAGACTCGACAGGGTCACCCACTCCCGGTCCATCAGGTAGACAAGCGTATCAACATGAGAATCAAGAGCATCGCAGGCGTATTCGAAGGCAACGTCGGCGAAGAGATGTAAGTTCGTCATGCTCTTCAAATACATGATTCAAGACTAACGAACATATGATCTCTTCAAGGCTCCTCCTCATCGCATTAACACAATCAACCCGGATGACCCATTCGCTGCATATTGGAGTGAAGAGGAATACTCAGAAGATGAGGAAATCGAGGGGGACGAAGACGAAGACGCCGACGCCCCAGAAGAAGACGACGAGCCCAGGAGGGATGACGCCGGCGATGAACCCAAGAGGGATGACGACGGAGAGGAGCCCACGACCGACGCTCCAAGAGATGAGCCTATGGACGATGCACCGGAAGATGGACATATGGACAATGCCCAAGAAGACGGGAACACGTCTGAAGTGAAGCGTGGCCGTGGACAAAGTCGAGGTTTCGAAGAGGTTGAACTACTCCAACGGCTTCGCAGCTTCTTTCAGCGAAGGTTGAGACTGGAGTTTCAGTACAGGGTGGAGTATGAGTACAGGTTTCGCGTGTGGCTGGAGGATCCCAACCCAGGCCCGCCCAGAGGTCGCATGCCGTCTATCTCAGACATGGCAAAGTCTTGTTTTGAGTTCTTGACAAACGGTGTGGGAATATTGACGCGTTACGCTGTGGGACCTCGTGCAGAATGATTTCACGTCGAGTATTGAAGATCCGAAGTGGCCGGCAGAAACGTTGTGTTGGAAGGCGAGCATAGTGTTGGGCATTTGGCGTTGGCGTTGGAGCGGTATCAGCTTTTGAGGCGGCCCAGCGACATGCTTTGATGGTCGGAAGTGCAATTTTCGGTTAAATTGTCGTCCAGAAGCGTTTGGTAGCATAGCTAGGATACCCATTGTCGACATAGCGTTGAAAGCATCACAGATCAGAGTATCATCTACCCTTTGTGCATTATGACCATGTGCTTTTTATACATTCCAGTAACTTTTACGATCCGTCTAGGGTATGACCACACGCCTCAAATAAGCACCAAACAAGAGCCCTCCAACATCACCGTCTACTTCTTGCCGGCCTTGGCCTTCCTCTTGACACTCGCAACAAGTCCACTCAGCTCCGCATCACCGCTCTTGCTCTCCTTCTTCGCCTTCTTCCCGCTCCTCTCCGTAGGCACCTCGTCGTCCCCAACCTTCCTCTTCTTCCTTCCCTCCTCAAGCAGCGTCTGCATCGCCTCGGTCTTCTTGAACTTGGGGTTGCTCGGGTCGATGGCGTACTCGTGGCTCTCGAACACAGCCTTGAAACGGTCGTCGTCCACGTTGATCTTGAAGCCCTCCTGCAGGCCGACCTTGTCGTCGTCATCGCCACCGCCGGCCTTCTTGCCCTTCTTGTTCTTGCCCTTGCCCTTCTTCTTCTTCGCCTTCTCCGCCTTCAGGATCTCGTTCATGTCGAAGTGGTCCAGGTGCTCGCCGGCCTCGTCGCCGTCGTCGGCCATGAGGAGCTTGAGCTGCGCCTTCTGCTCGGCGGACGCCTTCTCCTCGGCCTCGCGTGCCGCGCGCTTGGCGAGGCGCTCCTCCTTACGGATGGAGGTCTTGGTCTTCTTGGGCGCCTCTTCGGTGGTGAAGAAGGGGTCATCGAAGCCGAGGTCTTCCTCGCCTTCCGCGCCGAAGGTGGCCTCCTCGACCTCGGCATCTGAAGCCTCGGCGACGTCCGCGCCCCCGCGCTTGGCCTTGGCGAGCTCGCGCTTCTTCTCCTTGCGTTCGCGCTCCTTGCGCTTGTACTTCTCGATCGTCGTCTCCTCCTCGCCCTCCTTCTTCTCCTTCTTCGTCTCCGTAAGCGCGGGCGTGAATGTGATCTCCATGTCGCCCACTGGGCCGTTCTTGGCCTTCTTCTCCTCCTCCGCGCCCAGGCCGAGCATCTCTCTCATCTTGCGGCGCTGGAGTTCCTTCTTGGAAAGCTTGGGTTCCTCTTCCTTCTCCTCGGCCTCCTCTTCATCCTCCTCCTCGACGCCGGCGAGGGACTCTCCGTCATCTTCGCTGTCGCTGGCGAGGTATGCCTTCAGATCGTTCTCCTCAAGCTGGGCGCGGCTGCCGGTGAAGGCGCGGTTGATGGACGCCTTGCGCGCCGCGTCGTCGGGGTTGACATCCCATGTAAGCTTGACCTTGGAATGCTGCAGCGCGTCGGTGGTGAACTCGACAGGCTTGTATCCCTCCGGCACCTTGTCGCACTCGTCCCTCGGCTCGTCGTCAAAGTCAACATCATCGGGCACGAAGCGCAAATCGAGGAAGTTGGAGGAAGACTGGTACTCCGTGCCGTCGGTCGCCTCGTACACCTTCTGCGCCGTCGCCTTATCCGAGCACGTCATCACTGCGTAGTAATACCTCAGCCGGTCGAGCTGGTACTTGCGCAGCGCGTCGCTGTCAAAGTCCTCGGCGTCGCCCTCCTCCAACAGCTCCTTCTTGATCGCCTCGTCCTCCTCTTCCTCATCACTCTCCTCATCACTGTCGCCGCTCTTGAAAATCTCCTTCGGCGGGCCCTCGAGCTCTTCCCTCTGCATGCGCTCCTTGCCGAACTCGCTCGGGTAGATGGCCACTTTCTCGATCCGCCCGCCGGTCGAGGGCAGGAAACTCGTAAACAGCGCAAACAGATCCGCAGACTTGATGTTGTCCCAGTCGAGGTTGACGATCGCTATCCGCGTCGTGACCTCGCCGTCCTCGACCTCAGCCTCCTCATCGCGCAGCCGCGACATGGACGCCTTCGGGTCCGCGACAACCTCTGTCTCCTCCTCGTCGTCATCGTCGTCTGAGGAGTCCGACTCGGACTCGGATTCGCTGAAGCCGCCGCCGCGCGCGGGGTCGTATTTGGCGTCCGCCTTGGCCAGCTCGCGCTGCACCACGTCGTCGGCGTCGACCTCCATATCACCATCGCCCTCCTCCTCTTCCTCCTCTTCCTCGTCATCTTCCGCCTCGTAGAGCCGTTGCAGCGCCTTCTTCTTCGAGTCGGACTTGATCTTGCGGCCGTAGCGGTCGACCTTTGCAGTGGCCGTGAAGGCGTCGTCCTTCAGCACGCTGGCGAAGCGCTTATCGATCTTGGTCTTTGTTTGCTTCTTCGAGGGCAGGCGGAAGCGCGGGTCGGTCTCGAAGCTGGCAAACCGCGAGTCGGTGATCTTGCCATTCTTGCTTGATTTTGACATGGTGGCGGATTTGAGGGGGGGTTGTGTCGTCAATTGACGGGATATTTGTGGTGTTGGGAGAGGAAGCGACCGGCGTTTTGGTCGCGGGCGCATTGGAAAAATGCATGTGGGGTTCGAGGGACGGTCAATTTTTTAGTGGAGAGGGTGTATTCTGCCGAAGGCGGTGTATACTGACCGAGCTCACCGATTGGTACACCGAATTGTCGCGGACGTCCTTAGAGCAGGAGGCTTCCCTGCCAAAACAAATCAGGAAAGGAAGGACTATGAGCTAACTACATAATTTGAAGTGAAACTTTGATGTTTACTACAGGTATCATCAACATTCGCGGATCAGACAAATAAATACTTAGAATAGCTTCATATTTCTTGGGAGAAATGACCACCTCTCCTGAAACCCGAGATGTAGAGCAGGAGAAACTGATAGCTACTGCCTCAATTAGCTGGCTCTCATGAGCATGTTTCATCTGAGTGGTGCAGATCATGTGCTTCTACAAGTAAAGAAGCTGCGTCGTAAATATCTTCTATCCTTCCTTGTCGACTTTCCCTCAAAGTATCTCAATCTACTTGTTGACGATCTCAAAGATAGGGAAGGAAGGGGAAGTCTCTAGTGATCTGGCTCTTTCCCATACATGGACGCCAAGACCTTGACCTCTTTCCGCGGCCGTCAGATCCTTATTTAAATCGGAGTATCCGTACCAATCGGCCATTCTCACAACACATTTACACCAACACATCACGGGCTTGTCGGACCATCTCCATCACAATCCCTTCCACCTATTCGGAGTTTCTTCCTGTCTGCTATATTGATAGGGGGATGATCCGACTTGCGATATCACTCACCTGAAGGCAATCTCCTTGGCGACAAGACATCAGGTTCGCTCTTTCCTCAACTTGCTATGAGCCCATGACTTCCCAAAGAGACTCCCAGTCTTCCTTCCCCCTTTGCACGTTCTCCATTCCTACTGTTTGAGGCCTGAAAGAGGTCCTTCTGCTTCTATTTCAATCACGAACTCCACCCTCGGCAACAACCCGTCTTTCACAACACCCAGCCGCCAATCGCCATCTACTTCAAGCACACAACACTTCACTTGACTCTATTGGACATCGCATGCCAATCTCCCCTTCCCTTCCTCACGGCAATAGTTCAGACAAAAAGTCGTTTGCAGTAAACTTCAGGCAATCTCGATCTTACTCTACCCGAAATTCCTTCTTTTTTTCCATCATTCTCAACCTCGCAGACGTTACGTCTCAACTCTCACTTTCCTTTCTCCTTTCCATACTTCAGTCACTCATCAAACCTCAACCTCGCGACTCTTCTCACTCTCACCTGATTTTGTTCATCATAACAGCTCACGATGGATTCTGCCAACTCGGATGATGCTGCTACTAGCAGTATGCGCTCACCCAATCGCAATGTCTTGAGCATAAGTCCGAAGCCCGAGGCGCCTCAGGATGGCATCCCAGACATCCAGCAACAGCTTCTCAGTGAAGAAAAAACAGCAATTGAGTCCACAGAAAATCAACATCCTACAGCCCCACACGGTATTTTCAAAAACACGATCGAGGCTTGGGACGACGACGATGAATCTGACACTAAAGATGAAGACTCATCAGACTCGGAAACTGAGCCAGACTCGGACGCAGGTGATTTCACCTTTCAGCCAGAGGACGACGGCAGTGATAGCGAAGACAAAGATGACGATACTCCGGGAGACGGCGAAAAGCGAAGGTACAAGTCGAAACAAAAGGCGAAATCGGGTGGACCAATCGCAAAGACAGCTCAGGATAAGGTCCGCAAAAACCAGAACCGTCTCGACAGGGGATTCAAGGAGCACATCAGAAATGAGCTTGCGAGAAAACGGGAATTTGGTGAAATTGACGTCGACATTGAGCCGCCGAGGGCAAAGAGGCCACGAATTCACTACAAGAAAAGCAAGAACGCGTTGGCAGACACAGGACACATGGAAATTGATGAACACAACGATTCTGGCAACCTTCCCGCAGCCGACAGCCGCCAAATCACTCAGAAAGAACGGGACGAAGACCTAAAGGGCCGCGTGAGTCATGGTACAAACAACAGGAGGTCAGGGACCCAGAAGCGAGACTTACAAGAGGCGACGAGAATCTTCGGAAACAATAAGGTGAAGTGCTTCAAAAACGGAACATATCACTTGAAAGGAATGCGACCGGATAACAGACTCAAGGAAGAGCAGCTCCCAGCTGTGTCATGGATGGTCCAAAGAGAGCATGGAATGGCGCCTCCCTATGGAGGTCTTCTCTGCGATGACACTGGTCTCGGGAAGACCATGATTGCGTTGGCTTGCATTGTCGGCAACCCTCCCTCGAACGAGGAGCTCAAAAACTTGGCAGGCACCACATTGATCATTCTGCCTTCCATGGACATACTTGATCAATGGCGAAACGAGTTCCGCAAGCACGTCGAAAGCATCAAATCCCAGGAGATCTTCACCTGGCACAACGCCCAATTCAGGCGAGATGGAGGGGACTTTACCACTCTCACCAGGTACAAGGTTGTGTGAGTTAGGGCGAGTTGTTCATTTCGACTCTTTTGCGATGCTAACGATGTACGCAGCTTGACCACAATCACAGAGCTCCGTCAATATCCTCCGGACGACGATTTGCAGAAGCTTGAGCAGAAGCATGGAAAAGATTCCAAGCAGTATCGCGAAGCGCTGGCAGAAATCGCTGGGGCAATTTTCGGTGTCAAATGGTATAGAATCATTCTGGACGAAGGACACGCTGTTAAAAACCAGACTACCGTGTGTGAGTTTTGCATATCTGATACACATTTGTCCCTGGCTAACTGTACTACAGCTTTCAAGTCATGCTTTGGTCTCCAGAAGAAGACATTCTTCGGCCTCACGGCAACTCCATTGGTCAACCAAGAGAGAGGTATGCATTTTCACGCACTGCTTTTGAGAACTGCATTTCCTGACATGCGCGCAGAGATGTTTCCATACATCAAGCTGCTGGGCGTAGAGGGTGTGCACACATTGAATGACTTGAAGAACAAGTTTTTCAAGCCGGTAATTGCTCCCAAAGTCATCTTCCAGTTGCTGCAGGCGCCGCTGACCATTGAGTAGCACGACAGCAAGACGAAGTTAGATGCTTTGATCCATCTTATCACTTACCGACGGTGAGTTTATTTCTTTTCTCGAAGTTTTCATCGACGGAAACTGACACTATCACCCCAGAACCAAGAAGGATGAGTTCCTTGGCCGACCAATGACGGAATGTCTTCCGAATTTCGAAGCGCAAGAAGTATGGGTGGAGCTAAGCAAGCAGGAGCGGCTGATCTACGAGTGAGTCAAACGCATGGCATCTCGTGAGATGTTCTTCAACTGACTTAATCATCAGGGCGGTTACCGATCATTACGCCCTCACTGTTCCTCCCAACAGGCTAGGGGCGGTGCATTGCCAGCGCATGCTGATTTCTCATCCATGGAATTTAGAACGAGCCTTGCGGAAAGATTTCAATCCTCATTATCTCGCTGAGGTGAGAGTTTCGCTGGTCAAACTCGCCGGAAAAGCGCATCTCCTCGCAGGTGAGGAGACATCTCCTCGCATCCCGGAAACAATCCCGAAGACAGAGATGACAAAGACGAACCGGGCCATCAAACAGAAGAGACCCAAGCATAAGGGGAAGACGAAACCGAAGACGGCGACAGGGAAGTCCACCAGGAAAAAGGCGTCCAGGATCTTTCACCCCAAGACTACAACCAGGGAACTTGGTATGGAGTCTCTCCTGCGATATGCAGTCAACGAACATATCGTAGACCATGAAAAATGCAGCAAGTGCGGAAAGGAAGACAATCGAGATCCATGGGTCATCAGCGAGGTAAGTCGAAGATCACCCACCCCCTGTTCGAAACATTTCACATTTGATACTTAACTGTTTTGTCATTCTAGTGCAACCATTTATTTTGCTACTCGTGTCTTTCCAAGACTTGGAGAAGCGCTTCCGGGGACAAGTGTCCCATGTGCGGTAGTGCCTATGACAAGGAAGATGGAGTACGGGAGGTAAACTGCCTGACGACTAAGGAGGCAGAATACGCGGAGTCCGATAGGCTCGCGGCCATCAAAGAGGCGGAATCGGCTCCTCCTGCTACGACCCTCAAGCAAAAGAGAAAAAGGGCTCCCAAGAAGCCGAAGAAAAACAGCAAGCTCACCGAAGAGCAGAAGAAGAAGATCGAGAAGGATTTCAATAAAAAGAAGTACGGAGTAGATTCCAACGGCGTCTCTATGGAGTTGAAGGGGGAGTGGTCAAGCTTCATCCGCGTCGGTACTCATGAGGCCGGGGGCTCCGTTCTGCACAGCTCCAAGACGGCCTGCGCCATGGATATCCTCACCCAGTGGCAGCGAGAAGCACCGAACGATAAGATTATTCGTACGTTTTCTTCGCTTCTCCTGCCGCCGGCATTTTGAGATTGTAGGCTAACACTTCCTGTTCACAGTTTTTCACGAGTTTTCGAAGACAGGCAAACTCATCGGCATGGCGCTTAACCAGGCCAACATCCCCTTCGTCTACCTGAACGGTGAAATCTCCGAGTCTGCGAGACCCAAGGCCATCGATAGATTCAAGAACGACCCCAAGATCAAGGTCCTGGTTAGCAATCCTCTATCCCTCTCCCGTCCCCTCTTCAGACCGCTGACCATCCTCAACCACCAGCTCTCCTCCCGCGTCGGCAAAGAAGGCCTCAACCTCACCTGCGCAAACCGCCTCATCATAATCGACAACTGGTGGAATAACGCCGCCGAGCTGCAGGCCTTCGGCCGCATCGACCGGAACGGCCAGAAGAAGCGCACCTACGCCGTCGTCATCAAGGCCGCCGAAACCATCGACGAGTACATCGAGGACCTGCAGGAGAGCAAGGCGGAGAAGCTCGCGCATCGGCTCCAGGACGATAAGCACGAGACGAAGCTCATGTCCGAGTGGGAGATCATGCTGCATACGGCGCCGGAGGCATACAAGGCCAAGTGCGCGCAGCTCATCAAGGAGATTGACGACGAGGAGGAGGAGGATGATGATGAGGGGGAGGCTGGTGAAGGTGAGGGTGAGGATGAGGACGCCGCGGAGGCCGCTTGAGTTGGCGAAGCCTTTGGGGAAGGGTCTTATTCTCGTGCGCATTGTTTTGGGTTCATGGGATTTTATGTGGGGGATGATTGCTGCACTTTCACGGAATTTGGGAGGAAGTCTTTGCATCTCATTTCACCTGGTTTCCGTTTCTCATCGCAAATATTTCGAGCATTTGGCAGGCAAGATGAGCATTTCAATGAGAAGGATGCATATCATCTACGACGGTGTTCCGACATCCGCAAGCAGCAACGCTTCATAGAACATCACAGCGAACCATGCATTTTCATAGACAACGCGCCTTTTCCAGATCAATTTGCAATTAAAGTTGTTTCCCAACACGTAAATATCCAGCCGCAGCCGTCTTGTATCCCACATGCATCCCTAATTACAAGCAACCGCGGCAACAAACAACGGCGGCAAGGAAAAGCGCCGTCGCGGCAGAGTCCCCGATGCAGCATCAAGATTCAACGCATCGGCGAACACTTTTCCTCGGGCCGCGTTTCCGTTCCGCCAAGTAAGGTGAATTCAGATCCAGATAAATCTCGAGGTTGCCAATGTCTGCGACGGGAATGACATCAACGAACAGCAGGTCTGTGAAGTATCGCAAACACCTGGGCGATTGAAAGGGAGAAATACTGCACAGTTCGGCAATTTTGATGGCTCCGATGGAACATGGATCCACGCATTGGAGGGGCGGCAGATCGTCATTTTTGTTTTTTTTAAACCTTTGCTCTGGGTAGGGTTAGGAGGCAGAGGCCGAGGTTGATGGGCGTGTGAAGGGGCCCCCCCGATCTCTGCCCGGAGTCGAGTCCGGGGAGCTTTGATTTGCTTCTACACGAAGCGCATGAGAGGGTGGGAAAAGGTGTTAAAAAAATTCGTGACAGGTCATCTGATGTTGCTGTGTTCTTTGCGGGACCCCAGGCGTTTGCCGCGGCTCTCTCTTCAGAGGTGGACTGTTGGGTTAATTATGAAACAATTTACGTACGAGTCTAGACTCACTTTCGACTCGGAGTCAGCACCCACCGTGTTCATTGGTCGCCTTGGTGTTGTTCATCTGAATATCCCGGGAGACGTGACTGCTCGGCGAGCGGCCCGAGCAGACCTACCATCATGCAGTGTTACTTACGACTTTCATGGCATATGGCGAACGCGCTTTCGAGATGAGCAACCTCTCTCCAGAGCATCTCCTCTGAGTCAGATTATCGGAGAGGTGTCTGTTTCGTTTGGTTGGGGTAACACCAGCCGACATACCTACTCAGATGACAACGGTTAGATTTCGCTTTGTGCCATCGCTGTCATAGCTCCAGAGTCATGAGACCCTCGGCTGAGTTCAGCCAAGGTGCGTAGGGTCCTGATCGAGTACCAGGAGAAGTAGGGACATCGCATCAGCACCACAAAAGAATGCGCTGGGGTTTTGTTGCATCTCATGGAGCTCAACCCGTGAGCGCCGGGCGCAACATGAGGAGTGGGAGGTGAGCGAGGGACCCGAGGATTTCGCTCGGAAGAATAAACCCCCTAAGCTATACTTCCTGTATTTAGTGACTTCGACGAGAACTATAGTAGTGGAGGTAACGATGGGGGCGACGATAGACGAGGCCGACCAAAGACTATGCGGACTAGAGACGACGACAGAGACGACGATGATAAGTGGGCATACAGACAGAGCAAAGATTGTCGCTCTGGCACAGGCAAAGCAGGTGGTCTCCGGAAGAAATGGATCAATCAAGCTGGTCGCTATGTCACCTATTTCCCTCCTTTTCTCTAGATGCCAGGGCATTTTAGACGCACGCCATGCGGACGCCAAAATCGGCTTGATCCCTTATAACGTTGAGGAACTGCCCAAGCTTGCTTACCTTCTGAATTCTGCTCGTAAAGGAAGGTCTTATCATAGTACGACATGGTGTTTGTCTTCCGCTTGCGGCGGGCGGCTTCGAAGTCTTCAGGTCGTCGCGGCCTCTACGGGGACGAGAGATAGGCGATGGCCATGACTGGCCCGAGAAGCCCGCATCTGGGGAGACATTGCCGGTAATTGTCATAGCTCCCGGCATGTAGGTGAGACCTTGAAGCTCAAGTCGTCCATACGCATGGCTTGCGCTGGTCGGCTCCTCGGCTTCGACGACTCTAAAAAGCTGCGCCCATCTTGGTGAGGTTTCGTCTCATGCCAGAATAGTCTACGTGGAGGACAATAGGGCTTTGTTGATTTCTTGCAAGTAGACGGCGACTGCCGTGGCTCTTGTCTGGAATATAGGTGTCTCTGCTGTGTGTACAAATGTGTCAGCAAAAGGCTTGGCTAGACCGTGGGCTAGACGTCCATAAGGATCGACGAGCCTGTCCGAGGCACGAGAACAAGTGATGAGGCACAAAGTTGTCTAGTCTCGGAAGGAAAGGATAGCAATTGGATCATCCCTGGATGTATGCGACAGGCTCGCAAACGCACCTTCGTGATGTGGGAGAAATCCATCATCTGAAAGGTGGGATGAGGAGCCGAGCAACGGTTTTCTAAAACATACTTAGGCAGGGACAGCTTGGACGTCAAAGAAACTGATCTGCTGGCTGAGGTAATAACGCTGGAGCGGGTATTTGGGCCCTTTTCTCGAGTGGATTGACAAAGGCCAAGGGATCGGCTTTAGTCGGCAAACAGCCCGCTCGCAGAGTTGATGAGGTTTGACGACCGTGCGACCAAATCTCGGTCTCGGTTTTCGGTGGCCAAAGTCGAGCGTCGGCAGAGGAGGGCACGCACGCACGGTCAGTGGAGATGGGGATCGGAGAGCGACGACGATCTGTGAGCGAAGCAACGTGGAGGAAGGGCAGCCGATCGGCTCGGATGAAAGGTGGCTCGCGGAGCCGATGGTAGCGGCAGTTGGTGCGTTGAAATGGCGCCACGAGCGACATGACCTGCAAAGGGGTCAGCAATGCAAAGGCTTAAGGGGGCTTCGCCTTCATACCGGCATTCTCCATTCCAAATAGCCCGACTACCTGGGTAAGAAGTTGAAAAATGTTGGTGGCAGTTGTGGAGATGTTGGTGGCAGCTGAAAGCGGATAAAGTTCGTAGAGGCTGCTTGGATCTTGATTGAAAAAATAGGAATTGAGGGGACCCAAACATGCCAAGTCGAGGGCTGGGCTCACCAGACGGATGGTGGGATGGACAGTTTGAGACTGACTGACCAGTGACTGGTAAGGGGATCCCTTCCATCCAATTGTCTGGTTGCCATCCGCGATGATACTTGCGTCCCAATCTAAAGGTTAAGCTTTGGAGCTGCGACTGGGTTGGCACGGCTCACGGGAGGCGCGAAGTGCGATCAGCCAATCAGTGATGGTACGTAACCAAGATTGAGAGCAACTTCGGCAGATGTCGTCAGTTGAGTCGGCAGGGGGTCCCTTACCACCGAGGGGTGTTGCGAGGATATTCCGTGGTTGTAGAGGAGATGCTCGAACACGAACGACGGGATACCGGGAGGTCACGACCAAATTGACCCCATAAAGAGAGGAAGAGAGGGAGCCCGGGCATAAGGTATGCGACGCACATGCATCTGCACGACCATCTGCACCCGCACCTCCCGGTCCTTGTCCTTGCCGTGTCCCATGGTTGCGCTGGACTGAACTGGACTGCACACAGCAGGTACGTAGTTTGCGCAGTGCAGCTTGTATTCGTAGGGCAGGGCGCTGGCTGTAGAACAGACCTGAACCGCTCTGGCAGCGACGGTAGCACGGTAGGTAGGTAGGCCGTGGGAAGCTGACACCGCCCACATCCCGTCGGCCACGGCCCACGAGCGAGCTGGGTGTTGCGGCAACATTGTCCAGATACGTCCAGGGCCGTCTGTTCCTTCCCGTGGCTGATGACGCGTGTTACCTCAAGTGGAAAATGGCACCTGAGGTCAGACCTTCTTCGTCTGAAAGGCGCAAAGTAAGGTAAGGTGATGGCCAGGAGAGCAAGTCAGACCGAAGCAGGCATTTGGGTTAATTTTGGAACGCAACAGTTTACGAGACCCAAGACCGAATACGGACTGCAAGCCGCGCTGGCTGCAGGAGACGCGGGCGAAAAGGGCAAACCTTAAAAGTGCCCCCGAGATGACAACGACTGCCGACGACGCGGAATGTTCAGGTTCGTATGGAAGTAGGGCAGAGGAGAATGGAGGCGTCTCGGCTCGGTCTTGGTGAATGCAATGCGTATATTGGCATCTTGAGGCAAAATTGAACCATCAGCAGCGTCGAGGTAGCGTTGCATACCGATCCCGGCGGTGCCGAGAATCCAGACGTGGGCTGCGGGCACGTTTGGGGGACTCGGGGCTTGATAGCGTGAAAGCCATCTCTGTGCTTGTGAATGCTCAATGTCGATTGCTTTGCGGCACCAGACGGTGGTGGTGCAAGGAGTAGAAGGGCCGTAGGCCGGAGGAGCAGAAAGCCGCATTTCCCATTTCTCGTTTCCCAATGGCGTCGAAACCTGTCTCAGGCTTGCCAGCAGTGGTCGGCCGCCTGCGGTTGCCAGAGATTGCAGAAGCGGGCGATCCAATCCAGATCCAATGAGAGACGAAATTAGGGGTCATGTTCTCTAGGATTGCTTGCTGGTAGAGGGAATGCGGTCCCGAATGCCGCGACAAGAAAAAGGAAATACGGACGTAGCCCTGTTTCCAAATGCAGGGAACGGCGGTCGTCATCAGACAGCGCGTGATGTCTCCTTGACGAGGTGTTGGTGATTCCGCCGATCCAACAAGGAAATGCGGCTGCTATGGTTGTTGATTGAAGCTGCTGAAGGCAGACCGCCAAGTCGCTAGGCAATTGATTGATGGTGCCAGTGGATGGACGCATTTGATCATGTACCTTCGGTGGCCCGTAGATTGATGAGGAGGAGCAAGTCCGGTGCCAACGGCCACGAGGAAGATGGCGGCGTTTCACCGCTCCCAGTTGCCATGCGGCCTCCGATGGCTGAAGAGGCTCCTACCTAGGTAAGGTACCTAAAGTAGGTACTGAAGGTCAGTCACCTTGCACAAGAAGGCCCTCTGACCGGTGAGATGCGCAAAGGGCGGCGGCGCGCCAACGGACGTAAGGACGGTGAAGGTACGTACTCATTGTGGTGTTTCTGTGTCTCTCTTTTTGTGTGTTCCTGGTGGCAGTTGGTCGACGTTTGTTTTGCTACCTTACCTACCTAAATTGAGGTTGGCCCAAGATGATTCGTTCCTCCGCTTCCCGTGTTGAGGGATGACAGATGGGTGATGCGATTGCCCATTGACTCTTTCGTGGCTCGTGCTCGCGCACCTGCAGCGGCTGCAACGCCTAGACCAACGACTGCCGGACCAGAAACCTGGGCAAAAAGAGTCAGAGGGCAGGTGCACTTACCTCATCTTTACCTGCCTGCTGCGTGCTTGCCTGCCCGGTATCCTTAGGTACAACCTTACTAACTGTTGAGGTAAGCGGCACTCGGGCACAGGGCAGGATGTGGCAGTGGCAGTGGCAGTCGGTCCACGTCGTAAGGCAGTTGCAGGAAGGAGAAGAGAACCGGAGGCAGGTGCGTCCAATGCAAGCAGTTGCTCTGTGCGGCAGCCGTTGCAGGCGCATCCCAGGATGGAAAGAAACGGAGATTCAAACTTTCATCTCTTTTCAGGCGTCAAGGTTCAAAATTCCTTCATGTGTTGTAATCAATCCGTGTAAGCCGGACATTGATGGGAAAGGAAAGTAAGCAACCAGCCAACCAGCCGCAACCTACCTTACTTGGGACACGGAGGAAGGGGCATGCCGCTGTGCGGATACAGTGACGGGCAGGAAGGTGAGGCGCTTTCCGTATCCTTACTGCAGGAGCTATCCGTACCTACCTACCCTGCTCCTGCTACCTTACTGCCTTCCCCGGACTTACCTCACCTCGCTTGGTGGTCCTAGCTTTGGCACTTGCCTTCCCCCAATTCCCAATCAATCGCGCTGACGAGATCCTCTCTCTCTCGCCTTCCTCCCCTGCTCCTCTGCTGGTGCATGTGTCCGTATCGCCTGTCCTGAACATGAACAGTTTCGAAAGGCGCTCCCTGACAATGATTCGGTCGGAATCCGGCTCCTTCATTCCATCTCTCCCACACCCGATGCTCTCCCGTCCTTGAGGTGGCGTCGACGGTCCATCATTATCCGCATCAACAACCACAGGCCGTCCAACCAAGCAGCCGACCTGCCAACACACAGCCTTTTGACAAAGTCTTGGTCAGCTCACTTACACTCCCTCGGCGGCGCCCAAAGCTCCTCGTCCATCCGTCAACTCGCCAAAAACAGACACCTCACACTGCTCCCAAGCGCGAACTGGGCCAGCTCGGAACAGACTCCGGGCAGACTCGTGGGGGGGGGATCATCATTCAAGCATTCAGCCCTTTAAGCGCAAGCTGCTTGCCGGTTTCGTCCATTCGATGTCGACCACGTCCACGTCACCTCCACTTGGATGATTGTCCCTGCGCACCCGTCCAAGCCACCTACCTGCTTGTGGCTCTGGCATTGGTTGGTCACCTACGGATACTCCAGTGTCGTTGCTCGCCCAACTCACAGCGGTCCTCGTTGGTTTGGCCCATCTTATTGACTTATCCCGCACAAACTACTTTATGCATATCCATAAAGTCCCGCCTGGGCCGTGTGCCACGACCTGACCAAATGACCACCTACACTGAGCAAAGGCACGTAGCCACTTAATTACCCCCCGCCACGGGCAAGGTGCACAGGCACAAGTCTTGTGCTCTCAAGTCCAACCATTTCAGAATTGCAGAGGGAGCACCGGCACGCACCAACACACCCACAAGACACCATCTCACCTCACCCATCATCATGGCCCCATTCCCGTGCCGGCCCCCCCAATCCCACAAGTCCCCAAAAGACCTCTACCCCACCACATATGCCGGCACTCTGTGCGCCTATCCGTACCCACAAAGTACAACGAATACACACACCTTTGGTATTGCCCTGCTCTCTCTACCTGTAATCGTCTTTTCTATCTTTCAGCGCTGTTCCCGGACAAAGAGATGCCTCCTCAAAGCACACTGACGAACATGCCGCAAGCATGGATCGGATGCGGTCCCTAGCACCCCCATCTTGTCTATCATCGCGCCAACGGCCGTCACAGTCCTGTTTGACGCCGTTTCCAGCGAGACCCTCGACAGCCACCAGAGACAAGGAAACCTCTTACACCGACGTCGTTGGCAATCTTGGGGGTTTGACACATCATACCCTGTCGAGTATCAACCCCAAGCCCTCCAAGCCTTTCACACGTCCGTCGACGCAAGGCATGTTGCCGCTCTCCCTTCTCCCTCCTCACTGGATTGAGTACCGAGTTCCAACCAACAAACCTTGGCTGCCAACCGCCTACACACCTGCACATTACCTTCTTGTTGGCGCTGGTCCTCCTCACCATCCGTCACCTGTCTCGCTTTGCCGAATCTAAACATGGCCTCGCCTAGAGGTTTGCTGATGTCCCGGCACCTAATCGGCACCCGTCTGTCCAACTGCTGCTACTGCACCTACCTGCGACTTGCACCTGCACTTGCACCTCGCGTCCTCAGTCGCGTGCATAGGCGACGCCAGCATAATCCTGCGGTCGGCACCTCTCCGCCCAATACCACACAACATGCACTGCACCACCAGACCGCTCGAGGATGAAGCACAAGACTTGCACCGCCGTCATCGTCAGTTCACGGGGGATCCCCCGTCAGCTCGGCCGCCGCAAGCACAGCTCCCCCATGATATCAGCCCCCAATATCGAGAACAATAGCAGGGCAATGGATAGATAATTGCTTTTGTTCCTGTCCTGGCGCCTAGTAACCGAGGCCAGTCTCGCCTAGTTAGCCCGTCCCCTGTGCCGCCTCCTTTACACTTCCACCACCATCACAAGGAGAATGAGATGCGCTCACTCAGGTGGCTGTCTCTCTCTTGTCTCTCGCCTGTTACTGGGCTGAATTGCTCGCTCCATCAAATCAGCGAGGAACGAGACGGGACTCTCTCCGTACCAACACAAGCAGTCAACCCCTTCTCATACACCTCCCCCCCGGCACAGACTTGACCGCCAGCCACCCACACCTCTCCCAAACACTGACACTGGACGCTTTTTAATGGCTCCAACCCAGGCCAAACTCAACGCATCCTCGCTCGACAAACACCCGCGCCGCATCCCACGCCCCCCATCACACGATCGACGCACAAAACACACAGACGCACACACCGCACCGGATGCCTATTGCCCCTGGCTGCACATTCATTGGCCAAGCCGTCTTCTGCCCAAAAGCCTCAAACCACGACGCTAACAGCCTGTCTTGCTTTTTCGAGCGTATCCGCTTCCTGTCTCTCCTATTCGTACTGCATTGTCTTGCCTGCGTCCGTCCCTTTTTAAGCTTCTGTCGCCCTTTTTGAACAGTAATCCGATGCCTGTTTGAGGACGGACTTCAATTTTCACGCCTGCGTTGCTGCCAGAGCTGAAGACGCGGACAGAGGCTAGGCGCTTGTATTTCCATGCACCGCCATTTCTTATATCCGCCATCATCCCTTCAGTCCCTTCAACTTCACCCACACTTTGGTCCTCGAAGAAAGAAATTCCACATCGCTGACGGAACCCGATATTCGTTCGACGTACAAACTCGCTGCGAACTCGCTTGGTGTACACTGCGTGATCATCGCCAGGGACGACCATCGAACAAAGTAACGTCTGTTTCCGGCTGAGCGACGCAGCTGTATATACCTTGGGAGCAATCCTTTGCGGCCACTCCGCAACATAAAGGGCCCTCGATTCCACGACTGGGTATTTCAGGAAGGACGATTTTCTAAGCTTTTTCAAGGGCAGGATAGTTCTCGAAGGGAATCACGAACAGTTATCACATATCGCAGAGGTGAAAGAGGTGGATGCATCGGCAACGGAAAGGTTGGAGGTAGCCCTGAGAGATCCGGACTCGACCCCGCCAACGACTCGATCTTGTACACAAGTATCACCAACTTGTGCGACCTCCTCGCCACACATATCAACATGAGGAATCCGAAGCCTCCCACGTGAACCAACTTTTCTCCTCGATATCAGGACACGGCGTCCAGGAGAACGCAGCCGCCATGGCACCCTGGCCAAGCGCACTGGAAATCCTCGATGCATCGCAACTGCCAGCTGCGGCTGCATCCGAGATTATCAGTGCTCGCCGGAGCCCTGCCTTGGACCGTGTTCCCGACGGCCTGACTGACCACCAATGGACAATTATTCAATCAACGTCACTAGCTGTTGCCGCCCTGAGCTTTGCATCCGTCACCCTTGCTTTCTACTGGTTCTCCCGCATGAGACGGAGCTTCAGACATGAGTAAGTGATGTTTTACCCAGACGGCCTCGCTGGAGGGTTCATGAGCGTCAACCAGGAACGTCGCTAACAATGCTTAGTCTCATAATGCTGCTCATGTCGAGCGATATGCTCAAGTCGCTGTGGTTCATCATTTTTCCCATCGCCGATTTCAGAAACGGCCCTATCCCCTCCAACTCTTCGTTTTGTCAGGCGAGCGGCTTCTTCCTCTCGGTCGGCATCGAAGCATCCGATATTGCCGTCGTTCTCATCGCCTTACACACGGCCATCTATATCTTCCGTCCCAGATATTCCGGTCGGCAAAGCGGCCTATACCCTCACCGCAGGATTGCATTCGCCGTCTTCATCCTCCTGCCATTATTGATGGCCTCACTAGCATTCATCAACTCGCCTGGGTATGCGAACAATGGTGAATACTGCTATTTGCCTGTTCGTCCAGAATGGACAAGGCTTGCGCTCAGCTGGGTTCCTCGATATATGATCCTGCTCACTATCGTCGCCTTGTATGCTTATATCTACACATACGTTACCCTTCGCATTCGACGATTCGGCCGCCTCAGCGCTATGAGACGAGCGAGTGCAACGCATATGCACGACGATTGGGCTCATATTCCCTCAGTGCCTCTTACTCCAAGCTCACGCCGCGGATCAGAAACTTCAATGGAGGACTCCGATAGGCAACGGACCTCATCAACGACGACCACGATGACGGCAGACATTGAACTCATTCACAGCCGCCAGAAGATTCAGTGGAACTGGCCGACATACGGAAACGAGGACGGCCGCATTCCCGAGCAGGATGAGAGTGTGGAACGCGCCAGTTTCGACCCCAGCACTAGTCCTCTATCTGCCACATTCGAGCCAATATCTCCACCTCCGCAAAGTTACATCCGACGGGACACGATCGACCTGAGCCCGTCTTACAACCACCATCCCCATCGTCACAGCTTCAGCACCTACGGGCATCCGCCACACAGCCCCACGACGGCCCGCGCCAAGTCCCTGGCCAACATCTGGTCCATTCTCCGGCGCGGCACAACGCTCGACTCGGACCCCGACCACAATGCCACCCCCTTCCTCTTCCACCCGGCCATGGACGGTACTGGCATGGCCAAGACGCGCGACAAGATCCGCCGTCAACTACGTCTACTTTTCGTGTACCCTCTTGTATACATACTTATCTGGGCCGTCCCCTTCGTGGCCCACGTCATGCGCTGGGACAACCCAGAACAAGCCGGCCCATTTGCGGTCGTGCTCCTATCACTAGTGAGCCTGTCAATACAGGGCCTAGTCAATGCGTGTTTGTTTTGCGCGGTAGAGAAACCCTGGATCGACCGGAGGGCGAGATACAGAAGAACACCGTCCAAGTTGAGGAGAGACAAGGACGAAGCCCGGCAACGGGTCGGACGACGGACATCATCATTAGCATAGTCATTTTGGGTCCTGGCTTTTTCCCAGAGGCGTTTTTTGATACCACATGAGTTGAATGAATACTTTTCTTGATTATTTCAACATCACGCCACTTTTGAAACATGTAAAACCGTGACGCAGGTGAAGTCTGACGCCACAGTCTTGGTTTCTCGGCGAAGGATCGAATGGCAGCTGGACTAACGGATACCATATTGTTGATGTTGTCGTCGTCGGTCGGTGTAAGTCCAAATGTGGCCCGCGCTTTCCCCGACGATCTTCGCTTCTGCACCCAGAGTGATGCCGAGGTGCCCTGATTGGGGTCATCCTGTCGTCCTGGGCCGGCGGTAATCTCGGCCCCACTAGCGCCGTCGGAGGGTGGCCCAAAGCTTCGGTGGGATGCGACATTGGTGAGACGGACGTCGTCCTGTCATCTGCACAACGGGCATTCTTTCGTGGTATGCAGCCTTGATGAGACGGGTAGGGAAAAAACAACACGAGATGAGGCTTGTTTTCGGAGCCTGGAGTTGCGATTTGCTCGGGGGTTTTTTTTTTTTTTTAAGAGGGATG
>JABGLZ010000797.1:86166-115901 GCA_014705045.1 Colletotrichum theobromicola
CGGCAACTTTCACTGCACTAGTGCGCAAACGTTAAACCTTCACCAACCAGCCATGTAGGTACAAGAGGGTTGTGCTAATCGTTGCGAGGTTACAGTCTTGTCTCCTCTTCTAGAACCACAGGCAACGCAAAAGATAAGGTCCAATGGCGGCTGGCACCGCCCCTAAGCGACGCGTACCCTACTCGTGGACCATCGGCCGCGACATCGCGTTTTTCCCCCCGAGCCGGCAGCCCCAGCCCCACTCCGGGTTTCCGCCGAAACATGCCTGAATGTAGATATCTGGGTCGCGTAGGCGTTGAGTCTGCCAGGATGGCAATACTCCGTAGAACTAAAGCTGGCTCCCAACTGTTTCTTTACATAATGCTGAGCGATCCCTGAGATACCCACAGTCGTTTCTTTTGCGGGTATCGATGGCTCTTCATACCTGCAGGGGTGACAGTTTTTGAAATAGCCTCGCGACACCGCACGCATCTCATTTTTGGGCTTTGTTTACATTGCTAGCGTTATCTTTACAATTCATGATACTGAGGAGGTTAACTTGGCGAAATGTCTAGTTGAAACCCGATAAGGCCGAATGTCAGACGTTTTACAGCTGACTGGAAATTAGTCTGACTCGTGTGCACTGGTCGGTAGCGATGGTGATGATGGGCGACTTTCACAGGTTGTGGCGTAGGATCTCTATTAGAGGGAGTTCGACAGATAAGAAAACTCATCAAATTGGGCTTGATGATGGAATGTCTAGGAAGCCATCTGTTTTCCAGTCATATCGTTGAACAACCGAGGCGAAGTCGCCGTCGTCGTCACCGACGCCACATGCGGAACCAGTAAGAGCGGTTGTCTCCATCGGAGTCATCCAGATTGAGATGTCACAGGTCTAGAAGGAGTTGGTCCCGTAATATAGCAGAAGCGATGTGGGAGCCGAAACCATCAAAAATTTGTCCGACCGGGTTTTCCGGTTTTATTCTCCATATGATCAGTAGACGCCAACCCAACAAACGCGCCTCAAATGCAGCTCCAAGGTAGGCCCTCTCGGACAAGACCCAGAGGACCGGTAAGTGGGAGATGTGAGGAGGTCAAGCCAAGAACACTCTTCCTTGCTCAACGATGGCTGAGGTCCATCTAAACTCCACCAGTATCTCGGTTTCGGCCACCTTCCATGCTTACTCAAGCCCTGCGAATTTCTTGGGACGAACACGGATGGGAATTTAACTTGCCGATCCCTGGCTAGCGCGCATAAAATGGGCAACTTGAGACGAATCGGCGCATGGGTCAATCTTTATCTCGAGCATCGCCATTCCGCGATGGAGCACTCCCTCGGAGCCCGCGTAACATGCAGGCTGCGCGGCTCCCTATCGTAGGTCCATCGCAATTCTTTGCGTAGTCAGTGGGTATCGGGGAATGGCAGCTTTTGTATTGATCTCCGAATCTGGGCCATGAAAAAGAAACCCTGGACTCTTGGCGGAGTGAATGTCGTAGTATAAGTGAGCCTCGTAGGGCCGCGTTGTTGCAATTGCTAGAGTGCCAACCAATCCATCGGGTAGTTCCCTCTTTACTTGTCGTCCGAACTCTTCTGCAGATCTCAGACAGATCTGCACGTCCTTCGTTGATCAGCATGAGGTCGTCCACTCTTTTCGGCTTCGTTTCAGCCCTTGGGCTTGCTAGCGCATCGCCGTTCGCTCGCAACGGCACCTACTCTAACTCTACTTGCACTTCGCTTAACCAGAGAAAGGCATGGTGAGTGACATCAGACCCACCCATAACATCGATAACAGTCTTGTGTTTTCGGTAGGGCTGACCATAACACCCAACAGGCACGTTCTCACCAACGATGAGAAGTCCGACTATCTTCAGGCCGTAAAGTGCTTGATGGAGTCTCCCGCCAAGAGCGGCATCACTGGTGCTATCACTCGGTGGGACGAGCTGCAGTCCTGCCACGTTGAGCAATCGAACTTCATCCACGGAGTCGGGTACGTTGCACGCAATTCTATACCTAATGGCTATGCGGCTAACCTGCTCAGTGCCTTCCTTCCCTGGCACCGCCTTTTCCTTCGCCTCCAAGAGATGCTTCTCCAGAACGAGTGTGGATACAAGGGCGCTCTCCCGTATTGGGACGAGCAAAGAGACCTCGAGGTCCTCGGATCCATCGAGAACGCCTCAATCTGGGGATCTGACGAATTCAGCTTCGGCACAAACGGCGTCAACACCACTGATGGGGTGAACTGCGTCATCGATGGTGCTTTCGCCAACACAACTCTCCGCATGGATCAGATCTGGGGTGTTGACTACTACGACGAGTACTGCCTTTCTCGTCAATGGAACCAGACTGCCTGGGAGTTCGCCAACCAGACCAATGTTGATACCTGCTTCGCCAAGGACAACTACAACGAGGCCAACTTCTGCTACGTTGACTCGCCTCACTCCTGTGGACACCTTGCCACTGGCGGAACCGTAAGTGCTAATTCGAATATTGCGAATGAAAGCGAAGTCGCTAACATTGCCTCTTTCAGATGGAGAACCAGAACGCCAGCCCTGGCGACCCTGTTTTCTTCTTGCACCACGCCAACTTGGATCGCCTCTGGCAGAAGTGGCAGGAGGCTAACCTCACTGCTCGTCTGACGGACATGAGCGGCCAGATCATCCCCCCTGAGTTCATCATGACGCAGAACCGCTGGCTCTACCCTTCCAAGGCCTACACCGACTACGATGGTGACCCAGGCAACGAGACCACCCTCAACCACGTCCTCTGGATGGGTGGCATTATTCCCAACAAGACTATCGCCGATGTAATGGACCTCAAGGGTGACCTCATCTGCGCCGAGTACATCGACGCCGATTACTAGAGGGAGTTGCATAATATGGCGTGAGAAACTGCACTTCACTTGTAGATAGAGTTTGATGGAGCACGCGCATTCGATGATACCACATAGATTTTAGACTATAGACCAAATCCCATACCATTCACACGGACGAGTCTTAACAGGAAGCCAACGCCTTAGTATTGTCCTTGCTATTGTTATTGCTGTCGTTGCTTCTGCCCTCGCCGTTACTTCTACTGTAGTCGCCTCTCATCATCGCTTCTCGTCCTCGCCTCAGCCATCACTGTCGCCGTATACATGTACTATCACTATACGCCTGGAAATCAAGACGCATGACAACAACACCGGCGCTGCTTTGCCATGACACCTTGGGTCGGAATTATGGCCCTCTCGTTTGCACAACACCGAATAGGAGACTGGACACAGGTGTTCGCAGATCTGATCAAAATCGTAACAATACTCAACACATCATGTTCAGAGTTGACCTATCTACGCTCAGCATATTCTCTTCCATTTGAAAACACGGTTGCTCACCAGTCTTTGTAGGTTTGGACGAGATATAATTGCCCCGTTCAGGATGATTTCAAGTTCATCTCCGACTATTCTCATCGCTGCAATTTTGGGATTATCCCCGTCACATGTCACGCGTCCTACTACAGGACTGGCTATGATGCCAGCACTATTTGCACCAAGTTATAGAATATTCTGCTGTCAAAAACAACACCTGCTCGTCCCCCGCCCATATCAACGTTAAGTTTAGCCTCAGTTTGAAACATACGGTAGAAGATCCATATCGAAAGGATGAGTCGCCTCATCGAGCTGGTTTGAGTCGTCTAGGTGGGGAAACCTCTCATAAATCGTCTAGGAAACGAGCAAAAATCGTCGCCGAACATTGCGAAGTTCAGTTAATTGCCCACACAGCTTGATCTGAAGTCTCACAACTCTGACTCTATGACTTTGTTTTACGTGGGGGTCAAATTACCTTCGCAAGTTTCGAAGGAAAACCCCCGCCTCCCCGACCGGTCTTGACTCGGCTGATTGCGGGGGCTGGGCCGACTTACCCCAGATTCCCGGTATCGGCAATTGACTGTTATTGGGGACGAGGAAACTCAAAGCCGATCATTCTTGGCTAGTTCGCAATTACCCCACCTGTTCTTTCACATCGTTTTAGAGGAATTTGTGTAGGCTGATGGATTGAAGCAGGTCCAACCGAATTTGTCTCACTGATCTCCGCCACTTTTTCTGGCCGCAGTCCTGAGCAGTCGCCGCTCTAAACTGAGGCGAGGCTGAGCATGTAACTAAGTACCTGAGCCTGTGCTCGAAGTTCCTGAGCGAGCCCCGCTGTATTATACTAGGCGACCCTAGCACAAGCCCTGCTCAAATGCACTAGATCATTGTGCAAGCACAATGCACAACGGGCCTGGATGCAACTTGGACTACATCTGCATAAAGTATGCACATAACCTATATTCTAACAAAGCATCATTTGCATCTAATCAGTAATCGCACCTGCCATACGATAGCAGTATCACACTGGCACCAGTTTTTTAGGTAACACTTAGAGCGCGAAACTTCAAAATGATTATCTGGTCCTTGGAACTCTCAGAATTTTACAATATATCATCTATTTCTAGGGTTAGACTAGGTGGGAATTTGTCTGCTATATACACCTTTCTTTGATCAGACAGCGCAATTATAAAACACTCATCCATGCCTATCGCTCTGCCTTGCGCGTCAAATATGGTCAGTTCTATCGTCGGGTTCAAATTCCGAATGCTCTGTATCTCTGTAATAACTTCTGCTTCCGAACACTCTTTGGCGAGCACCCATTGTCCTTCTCGGGGCGTTAGAATCTGGATTGTCGGCTCTGAAATCAACGTCAGCTGCTTTTTAGAGGGCGACCTATCAGTCAGTTGGTCGTCGGAAGCAACTCTCTTTGTCGCCGAAGGAGTCCCGCTGTCTCTCGTTACCTCCTGTCCTTTAGTGCTAGAAGTTGGCACAATGCTGTTCTCGCCGACTCTAATCAAGGATCCAAATTCTGGAGTTTGACTTGGCGCACCTAGTCGCTCGCTGAGTTCCGAGCGCAGGTTCTCGGCACTTGTGCGAGGCGGGGAAACGCTGTTTACCATCTTTGTGTCTTCGGCTTGTCGTGTTGCGAGTATGACCTGCGCCTGGGAAGTGTTATTTGCTGATTGAACCTCTGTATCCGAGTGCATATTGTCTGCCTTGTCACGTTCCTTCTCGATCTCCATTCTATCAGTATCTGAATTGTTGAGGTTCTCCTGCAGATTGTTCCGACTCATGTGGGAGTTATTATGGCCAGACTGTTCTGGATCGTCTAGACTGAAAAACGCTCTGATCACGGATTGCCGCACAAATAAAGACGTGATATCATTGTTTTTCTGAGGCGAGCTTTGAATGATGGACAGCTGCAGATGCTCGCTGTCCGAATCATAAGATGCAGAGGACTGCCTACCGCAGCGACGTGCCAGAGCCTCACCCAAGCCAGACGTTGTCATTGTAGGAGTTGACATCGAATTATGATACGGCCGTGCAGATTTATACATTTGCTTCAAAGCCTGCACAAAGTTATCGAACTCTTGAGGGTCGTATGTGAAATAGGAAGGATTCCTGGCTGATAACAAAGAGTTACGAGCATGCTCCTCATCGGGATCCGATCGTAAAATAGCGTCTATGTGCAGTGAACTGAATCCCAGAGCTTGCGCCTCAATCGCAAGCTCGTGCCATTTTCTTGGATCTTCAGGCTTTGGCTGTATCTGGCGGTGGTTTTGCTCGACCAACGGTGTGTCTTCAGAGAGTTCAAAGACATTCCTCATGACGTGTAGGTACAACTGCAAAAACTGCTTAGCGAATGATGTGTGTGGCATGTCATTTCGCTCCTTGAAAGCGTAATGCGCAGCTTGTCGGACGGTATTGAATGGTTGCGAAGGCATGAATAATCTCTTCATCACAAGTGCACAAGGACGTAGATATTTGAAGTCGAGGCGAAAAGTGTAAAGCGACGGGATAAGCTCATTGACTCGTCTTAAGTTGTCTACTAGCTGCGGCTTTTCGTTCTCTGGGAGTTGACTGAAAATAAGACCTTGTCGGAGAGCACCGGTTATAAAGTCGTCGTCTTGTTGAGATAGCCCAGGAACTCGTAGTTCGATCTGTTTCACAGTGGCGTGATCTACGAATTTGAGTAGGGACTTGGAGCCGACGATGGCAAGGTATACTTTGAAGATGTTGCTCAGGTAGTGAGCCAGTTCCTAAGCTTATGCGTAAGTACCAGGAAGCCATACGAGCAGCTCTACACACCTCGTCACTCATTATCGCAAGCATCTTGTGCAAAACTCCTATATTGAACCCATCGCTATCTTCCCAAAGGCCGGGGATGCCATGAAGCGCATAGAGTGCCTGGCTTATGGCGCGGCGCTTCAGCACACGACCAAGTATTGCACGCTTGCTTGAAGTAAGCCTAGAGAGCCAACGTCTCTTGCCAGCGTCGTCACCCATAACCTCCCGTTCCTGGATCTCCTTGAACACATGGCCGTCGGAAAAGCACGACGCATTTTCGAACTCATTCCTCAGAGCGTGGCAAGCCGCCGCCGATATGTCTTGCTAAATTAGCGTCCGAGTATGGCCTTAATAGTGAGTGGACTCACCGTCATCATACAGCTCCACCGACCACCAGGTGGAACTTCCGGACCGCTTGGCAGCCTCAACCCGATGCAGACCCTGAAGGGCTATGATCCTAACATTTATCTGCAGACGGAGAAGTGGCGGCTCCCTTGCACTTTGGGATGAATCGCCTAGTATGATCGAAGAGGCCCCTGCAACACGTTCGAGATCCTTCCGGGACACCTTTGCTGGAAGATAATTCCGACGCTCCAATGGCCGGCACCCCTCTAGTCTGTATATTTCCTGCATTCGTTGCACTTTCTTCTCAACCGGCAATCGCTCACGGAAGTTTGTCGCATTGGCGAAGTCATCTTGTTCTGGAAAAACCAAGTTTTCGACAGGAACTCGGGCAGTCCCGATGAAACTAGAAAATACTCCGAGTTCCATGATGATTCGACGGAATGCTCAGTCTCCACATCGTGCAGAGCTTTTTGTGCGGGTGGCTGCGGATGATTGTATTTAGGACTGCTATGGAGGCCAATTCTGGCCCTGTGCGAGCCAAAACTGGCCCGCATCCGCGATGTGCGTATATTATAGCACCAGACGCCTAATAATGCATCGTTAGTCCCTATGCCTTATCATCATTCAAATGAGCAAACTCGACAGACACACACTTTTCATTGATGAGGTCGAGACGGACGTAGTGTTTATGCAGCCCAACAGCAGCAATGCACTCCCGGACGCAAACCTGGTCAGATACAGCCCTGTCTCTAGGCCAGTACAAATCTCCACGCACCAAGACTCCGAAGACAACGAAATTATTCGCGTGTCCTCTGGCTCTCCATGGAAGCATTATGAGCGCAAATTTTCCGTCATATTAAGTAGTGAAAGACACGTTGTGAAATGCAGAACTTCCAGCGAAAGTTTTATGCTAAGAACTGTCGACGGGCGATCTGCCGAGAAGAATGTTCTGTATCTCCGCAGTGTTCAGCACCCTAACGTCGAAAAAATCAAAGAAATGTTCTCCGAGGACATATTAGACGCATCTACCCACTTACACGTAGTTACAGAATGTTCTACAATCTCCTTACTTCAAGTTTACAGATCGCCTCAGTACCCTACTGAACCAGAGTTAGGCTCGATTCTGCAGCAGGTAATGTTCTACGCATATTTACGAATGTTTCTCATGATGTATACAGATACTCGATGGCCTTGATTACCTACAAACCAACAGTCTCATCTACGAAAACCTCTTGTGTGCCCATGTTTCAGTTACAAGCAGTGGTGAGGTAAAGCTATTGGATTTAGAAAACTGTGTGTTCAATGGCAGTAATAACAAAATGACGCGCTCCTTTTCTCTACTGATGAATCGCCTCATGGAAAAAGAGAGGCTAGAGGGGAAAGAAGTTGGCCTGGTCCGGTTGAATCGCTGGTCGGGACTAGCAGCAGATATGTTGGCCGCGACTACGGACTCCAGCATCAAGCACTTGCGCAATCATCCATTCTTAGAGAAGTCTTGTAAAGAAGACCTGAAATTTTTAGTCACATTTGTATCAATAGCAGCTCGAATCGACTATAGAATAATCTAAGGCTGTCAGCTACAAGCTCAACAACAGCTTTGGTAGTCCCCAGATAAGGGGGCTGTGCTGCAGCCTCGGCAAGTTTTGTATGGATGCGTAGATATATAAAGTCTCCACGTTGCCCCTCCGGAGTCACCTGTCAACCTTCCTCGTTCTACTTTCATCTTAGTCTCACATCCATTCTAAGAAGACATGGGAAAGAAAAAGGACTACTTCCAAATCGCAAGGGATCGTCACGGCGACGAAATTCCAAGTATTATTAATGACAGATGGGTGCCTCCGCGAGTCTCAGAAAAAACAACGCGCGACTACAAAAGCGTGCTGGCTCTTTGGGAAACGTAGTAGGGCATCATCTTCCAACTGTTAGTTCAAACTCAGACTAACACGGTACAGTACAAGGGTCATCAATCCGAAATCATCAATCGGCGATATCAAATCGCTGAAGGACTTCATGCTCCAAGTTGGGAGAGGCATGAATGGTCTTCGATCTGATGCACCAGAGCCCAAGTCGCTCTTGCATAAATGGAAGCTATTCTCAGCAGCTCAGCGATGGAGCACTGGAGTCCCGGTTGATGGACGTACCTACGCCATCATCAAAAATGTATGTTAAACCATTTTGCACCATCTCCGAGATTTGTTAAGCCTAGGACCAGTTTTGCTTGACTCAGTTGGCAGAAGAGCTTGGCTGCACAATAGGCAAGCCTGCGATGCCGCGCAGACATGCTACCGCAACACATTTTGAAAACTTGGCCACACATCATTGGAAATACGATTACAAGATATATGACGAGCCAAGCATCAGAATCGACCTTTGGGCTTACATTCAACTACACACATTCACCTCTGCACGTCTTTCGGATTACTCAGAGTCTTCAGCAAGGCGTGGTAGTGGCGTGGGTCTGTACTTCAAGGTGAGAAGATCCTAAATTATATGATCATTCTCTAATCATACACAGGATGTCACATTCGGAGTGTTCAAGAACGAGGTTGGGGACCCTGAGTTCACAATGGAGTGTCAGAAACAGCTTAAAGGAAAGCAATGGGATCCCCAGAAACGGTACGAGTGTCAGCCGAGTTTTCACGGTATATACACTAATGTAGAGACAGAACGAAGTCAAGTTTGCATGAGGGATATCAATCAGAAAAGAAGCCTCTGTGGCTCAACCCCATGCTGTTCTTTGTGGCGAAGTTTATTGCTCTCGGGGCGTTTAACCAGTACAAGACGATTGATGAAATACTCGCAATTCCACCGCCGCAGAGAAGCAAGCTCAAAGTTCTGAAATGGTCGAAATCGCTGACTAGTCGTCCTGTGTTTGCCACTCGAAATGGAAAGATTCGATCCAGTAGCGCTCTTAGCAATCAGCTCCGTGAACTGGGTCACCGAGCAGGATACGCCGAGCCACCCAGATTTCATGACCTTCGCGCTGCAAACCTTCATAACATTGGTAAGTTAACCCTTCAGAGTTAGAAAAGTGCTTCAACTGACGCAATAGATCGAAATTCGGCATACACCGACACACAAAGAATGATTCAAGCAGGGCATGACGATCCGTTAATGCACCGAGAATTCTACGCCTCAGTCAATCCTGGTATCGATGGTCAAGGTACCTATTTAGGCAATCCGGTTCGGAGCCTAGGAGACACCTTTCGAGACTTGGAAATTGTGTTCAATCCTAACCAGCCTGGAACACTTCCCGCAGCAGAATTGGAGGCAGTGATGGAGAGTAAAGAATACCAGGCATTGGAAGAGGAAAGAAGCACAAAACGCCAGAACGGGGCGAGCAAGAACGAGATTAGGTTGCTCAGCCTTCATCAGCACGCCCTCATCGATAAAGCGTTGCAGAAACATCGACTCAATGAAGCTGAAGCTGCGCAGACTCACGATCCGAATCACGATGACCATGATGAGAAAGTGACGCGGTGTGCGCCGGTCTCCTTCAGCAGATTGAAAGCTGTCACTCCAGAAAGACGGTTACTTTCTGACTTGCTTTTCCAAAGCGCGCCGTTACGGAGCGATATCGGTAAAGAAGCTCTCCAGTTGCTCGTGGACCTCTTCAAGAAGACAACGGAGACAAGTGTCAGACCAGGTTTGGACCGACATGAGTGCAAACACAAGACCGACGCAAGAAACGAGATTCACGCATATCGATGTCTCAAGAAACATCTAGCTCGGCTCCATGGCTTCGCCGAGTATTGCTTTTTGTGCAATGAGTGGTTTCCGGGGCATCATATCTGGGACCAGCATTGCAGCAACCATATCACGAAACGAGATCTGCCACTCGACATGCACTGGATGCGATTAAATGGCTGCAGCATTCTGCCAGGTATGTGTCCTGATTGTCTTGGGGATGATGGATTGCCGTCATCAGAGCGGTTTCAACAGTTCGTGGAACTTGGGGAATGGGAAGCACATTTGCTGCAACACGACGGAAGCAAAACTGATGGTGGTCTATTTTGCGGTCACCCTCAGTGTAAACTTGACTTTGAAAGCAGAAAGAACTGGGAGCATCATCGCTACGACATTCATAGAATCCAACAGAAGAAGATGGGGAAACGCAAGCGGGCTGACGATGGTGGCTGTGCAACGACAAAAATGGAAATTAAGCTGGAAATAGTAGTCAATACTTCTTCTTATTTTCCAAAGAAGAAGAGACGCTAAGTCGATCTATTTTTATCTGGAGTTTACACTGGGTTTTAATATCTTTATTCAATTGAGACATCTTCTACGGTGTGTTGATATCATGAACACGAGCAGCAAAAGACAGCATAATGAATGCTCCCCAAAGACAAAGTAACCTCGAGAGAGCTAAATGGAGATCTAAATGCCGACAGAGGCTTGCAGAGCACATAGGTTCGGAACTTCGCGCTTCAGAATTCTCGAATAATGCTAAGTCAAAGTAGAGGATCGAGTGGGTTTGACACTGGACCCATCTCAAGTCAGGCTTCATCCTTCGACCGACGATGGTTATTGCTGGAAAGTTCTGAATGATGCTCACAATTATCTTTTTGACAAAAAGAAGAATCTAAGCGACCAATCCATTGGAATCTACAAGGACTTGTACAATCTGGTTGGTGAGGTCTTTGAGGCAGTCCCACGAGAGCAGAAGGTTTCAGTAGTATCTGAGACTACTTTTGTTAGCACCTTCCGGTCGACTGAGCCAGCACTATGCTAACATATAACAGCCTCAAATTCAAGCTAAAGCCACAAGCTTTACAGCTCGAATTCGAGAACTTGAAGTTCAAAACGACTACTTATCTCAGCAAACATCTTTGATAAAGTCACAACTTGATTCTGAGGTGAGGCTCAGACTAGAGCAAAAAGAGGAACTGGAATTATCGTACCAAAGACTCCAAGCAGTACTAGAGGACTTGAAGAAGGCTAATCTTAGAGCCTCGTTCCTTGAGAAGTCAGCCATGAAGTGCTCTCAAGGGATGTCGAAATTGCGACCAATTATAGAGGATATACAACAGAGCTGTATATTTAACCAGGACGGTTTCTTATAGTTAGCTATTTTTAGACTAAAAGGAGTACATAAAGATCGTTGTGAAATGCTCTCCACAGACTCACCTGTACAATTATCAACGACTTGACAGCATCATGAGACCAGCTCAGTTCATTTTATTTCTAATTTCTGGTAGTTCGATACTGTCGTCTATCTCTATTCTTCTGTTCTGCATTCTCAGCAGCAGGGTAACCGATGAGGGAATCGCAACTATTAGCCTCAACCTTACCCTTGAGTCGGTCGATAAAGGTCTGCAACTACCACCACAGGCTTCAGAAATTTTCAACCAGGCTACAAGGGTCGTCGGGTCCCTTCCAACACAGGTGTCGGAGATATTTGGTCAAGCCACAGAAGCTATCGGCCGACTTCAATCAGTCCCTGCAGAACTAAAAATAGGCACAGAAAAGGTATGCTTAGTAAAGCCGGTGGAAAAATGTCTGGACGTCTCGTCCAAAACAGCATCACTCCAGCTGAAAGGGTTCTCCGCTATACCAAACTTTCCAGATGTTTCTAAAATAAGACTTCGCCTATTCCTGATATGGACTACCAGCGTTGTTTGTCTTTGTGGTCTTGGACTTATCGCACTTTCAAGACTGCGCTCGACAATGCTATTCTCGAACGCTGTTCTGAATACTTTGATGCGACTTCTGCCGGGGGTTATTGGCTGTCCCCCCATATTTTTAGTAACCTACTTCACATGGGCTATTTCTGGACAACTTCAAGATATCAAAGGGATCATGGTGAAGGACGGGCCGGCGATGTATCTTTTTGTCAGTGTGCTATTTCTGATTGCCATTCTGTCTAACATCATCTTTTGGAGCCCCTCTATGAAGCTTCGGGAACAGACATCGCTATAGATCTTTCACTATCTTCAGCATTAGGTGCTGCTATAGTTTCATACTATTTACAAAATGGATGCCCTGGATGGCATGATCGATGAGCTTCTTATGGACTTACAAGACATGCAACAATCGGACATAAAACTCAAAATACGCAATCTCGAAAGCGAAAACAGTATACTTGCGCAAGAGATTAAAGCTCAGAAACACAGAATCAGCCTTATGCAAAGCATGTTTAACCAAGCTGAGGTGCTATTTCAGACTCTTTCCGACACGAGGGAAAGTTTCTATAAGCAGAAGCTTGCTGCTGAGGAATCTTGGTTGGCCTTTTGGGGAATTCTTAACTACCACACTGCTCCTTTGTTCAGTATAGAAGACCTCTCGGCTTGCGATTGATACTATCTAGAAATAAATCATTGCATCTTAGATTCGTTGATTTGGTTATGAAGCGTATGAAGTATGTTTCGAAACTCGTTATTCAGCTTCTCCGTCTTTGTTGCCCAGTCATGTAGGTGTCGAATATAGGAATCTTGCTGCTTCAGTATATTCTCAAGCCTTTCCAAGCGAGATTTTTGATCCTCCGCAGTGTCCTTAAGTTTCTGTATTTCGTTCTCGAAATTCATCAGTTCTAACCAGCTATGCGATCCATCTGGAGGAAGCGTTGACTCAAGCCATTGTTCAGCTTCACTGAGGCCCTGACATGCCTCAAAGCGTTAACCTTAATCGAGTGTCTCCTGGGCTGGGATGCTCTGACTTACTGTCTCGTTCGTTTGATTCGCATTTTGCTCGATGTGCTGCATGCCATCCATGGGTTGTTGTGGATGATTCATTGTCAAGAGGCTTGGATCAATGAATTCAAAATCGATTGAAGCCTTGTACGAGTCCATGTTGAAAAGCTTATTCAAGATACTAAGCAGGGTGATGCTCTCATTCCAGACGTGATCAAAACGTCGTTTCAAAGCTCCATCAGGTTTTTCTGCCAGAGAACCCTAATGATAACATGATTGTGATCACTCGCAAGTACATATTATCTTGTGGTTGACTGCTATCTCGGTGTGCCGCTTGTTAGCATTCGATCAATCTCAACGTAGCTAAAAATAGTGCGCGGCTAGCGGACGCCATCTCCAGCCGCGCTACATGGGTACCCTGCTAAATGCGCGGCTAATCACGTATAAGACGACCAACAGTCTGCAGAGGGACTGATCTGTGTTTATTTTGGCATAGAGTTGTATGGCACGCCAACTTGAGTCATGGTCCCCCCGACTATGATTGATCTGGCCTGGCTGTGTAGATGTGGCGATGTTGGCAATGCCGGCAATGCAACATCGCCCACAAGAATATGCATAGATTTATATTTAGCCACGTGCGTCCCGAACGGTTTCGCGGCATCGTCCCTCAAACTAATACCAGTCTTGAGCTGGCTTTCTCTTATTGTTGAATCTTGATGGTGTTTATAAGGAGTTATGCGAATTGACACTTCTCACGATAGATGGTGAACCAGAGCACCGCAGCAAAACAAGAAACATGTCGCATCAGGCCCAGCCATTCAACGATGCTTTCAGTTGCGCAGTAGGTTCCCAGCTTGCAACTTATCAGATTTCAACTTTTTGACGAGAAATCAGCAACCCAGTTCAACTCTTTCCACGTCTCTGGATATTTTGAATGCTGAGATGACGGAAATCCCGTTTGCAGACACGTTCGTCTATCACCTTCGAAATCATCTGCATGCCACCGAACAGCACACTGTAGCATTCAACAATATTCTTTGCCAGTTTTCTTTGGCATTGATTGAGCTCCAAAAGACGCATCAGGCGCTCAGGCAGGAAGAGGAGAAGCATTCCACAGCTCTTAGACAAAGCGAGGAGAAATATTCTCAGCTCTTGCAAAGCTACAACGACCTTCATCTTCGGTACTGTCGATCGCTCGATGCTGAGACAATTCTCCAGAAGGAGATTAGCGACTTACAAAAGGAGACGCAGATGAAGGAGGACGCCATCGAATATTTAATGAAGGCATCAGACGGAGGAAACCCTACTCCATAGCACATTGGTCCAAGATGCCTACAAAGGCGAGAGGGCGTTAAAATAGATCCATCTAAATTTAGATCACCGTGCTCTTGAGTTCTTTTAAAGTAGTGCCCATGGGAACACCTTGCCCTCTTCTTTGATATACAACTCAAGCCAATATGACGAAAGAAATTGTTAGTGCAGCCGCCAAGTCCAGAAAGCGAATTAAATCCTTGAGAAGAAAATGCTGGGAGTATTCAAATCTTCCACATAAGCGAGTTGCTTTAATCATATTTGATGAACGTAAATCAGAATGGAGCATATTCAACTCGGAAAGTGGCACCGACTGGCCGCCTTCAATGAGTGAAATTGTAAGATCCCCGGAAATTCTTACTTCTCTGCTAAACGAACACAGATGAAACAAAAGCCGGAAGCTGCCGTGCTTAGCAAAGCAGACTTTCCTGGGACACCAGGATTGCTTCAAACTCGCAGGAAAAAGGACGACATGGCCAAACTGTTGAGCAATTTAGATGTACCAAAAGTCCCAACACTGGTGTTCAATGCACACGTATAGAGTGAAAAAGCCGTATAATTTCGTTTCGAGTGCTTATTCTAACTATGTAAAGATCTATTGTTCATGCAGGGTTTCGGGCCTACTGACGGCGGACATGGATCAAATGGTGCTTTCTGAGCTGTTGAGGGTGCCTCAAAGATCGACCGACTCAAATCACCCGGTAGTTCTGATATGCCTGTTGGGGGCATCTGTCTGACAGTCAACGGGTCATTGACCGTCTTTGTAACGTGGCGATGATAGTGATGATGATGGTGGTGGTGAATGTGAACTATTGGTATCGAAGCCAAACACCTGCGACATATATTTTGGAGGTTGCCGTGTTTTATCTCGCGATCTGGTCTATGTGAGTAGACACGATGCCGTCTCTCCCTACAGACAGCACAGTTATATGCATACTTGAATGACATGATGAGTTGCTGAATTCGACTTATTGATTTGACTAGGAATTTCTGAGATTGTGCAGTGAGAACAGAAGGCGGATCTTAAGGACGTTGCGTTCTAAATATAGACATTAGCTATTTCAATCGATTCAGTCCAAAACTGGCCATTACGAGGTTATTAAACGCAACTTCCCACACGATGAACAACGCATATTCGAAGTCAACAGTATTCACTGCAGAAAGGAACCATGAATGCCTGTTCGTGTTGGATGTGGCTATCCGAAGCATCACAGTCTTTCACAATATCTCGTTCTTCGCGACTGGAGACGTTGTTGGGGTTCAAGCCTGAACTGCAGCAGTGCTCGAGCCTCGTAGTTGTTATAGGCTGTCGCGAAAAGTTCGCCCGATGTCCCCAGACCTACGGCCTCTCTCTGCACCTCAAAGATGATCTACTCCTGAGCTACGCATCCTTATACCCCAGGAAGGTGAAGGACCCATGCTCAAGAAAACAATGCATGCCTGTTCACCAAAAGACGTTCAACACATGTCATACACATCAAGCTGCGGAATCCACCATGTACGGGCGGGTAATCTACCCTTTTGCAGACGTCTTCTGCTTCTTCTCGTATTGCTTCAAGGACGTCGACTCCATCGTGACCAGATTGGTTGAATGGATTCAAACCGAAACCCTCGAGCCGTCGCCAGTCCTTCCTCATCTATTGATTATTCTCGAATTTTCTGTCGATTCTACTTCAGTTCAAAATTACATCGACGCAGAGATAAACAAGAGAGCCTCACTGCCGCTACGTCATTTTTTCTCTGCAATCAAAATTCAAGAGGCCTTAGGGGTCAGAACAGAAAGAAAGCTCAAGACCATCCTCGCTAAGAGCGCACAGAATATACAATCCAGAAGGAAGCGATTATGCTACGCCTTCTCAGTGAAGCATTTCCTACACCTTTTCGACGTTAATTTTAGTTCTGCCCAGCATCGGAGTGATGGTTTCAATTCTGTCAAAGCATCAAGGATGGACTTCCCCGTGAGCGTGGACCTATCCCGATATTTTCAAGATTACTTGAGTTTGATCACAGATGCTAAAGACCTTGTCTCTTTTGCGGGATCAACAATTGCAGCATGTCTAATACTCGATCACTACGTACCCGAAATGCACTTGTTCAGCCCGAAGGAGGTTTTTGACACGCTTTACAGAGACGCATGCATGCACGCGGCACAGGCTGCATTTCAAGTTGGTCGCAAAGGCGGTATGCTACTGCCAAGCTCCTTCGTGGACAACATTTGCAGCTCCTTTGCAGAACTTTTCGAGCAACTCTTGACGGGAACCTCGGCCGTCAATGTTCACCGACAAGTTTTCGACAGTTTCACACATCACTGGAGAGCTATCAAAAGCAGTACCGTATGCCTAACTTGCTTGTCAAGAGTTCCAGAGCATCTTCTTCTTTGTGGGCATAGCATATGTGTCGAGTGTTTAAGAAACCTCGCTGCTTCTGCCCCACATGATGGTTTGTTGCTCCATTACGAAGCTTGTCTACTTTGCCATGAGGATGTCAATTTTAGACTCCGCCTGTCTCCAGACACGGCCGGCATCAAGCTTCTAAGCATTGATGGTGGTGGTGTCAGAGGCGCTTTGTCTCTGGAGATATTGAGGCTTCTAGAAGAAAAGGTAGACCTACCAATCCCGATCCAGGAACACTTCGACTTTGCGTATGGCATCAGCGCAGGTACGTGTGGTCTTTCAATACATTTCAAGCTGATTCTCACGCATTCCCAGGGAGTGTCATTGTTGGTGCCCTTTTCATTAATGGCTGGTCAGTCGCCAAATGTGCTACGTCTTTTGAAGCCTTCGCCCAAGTGGCCTTCAAGCCACGCAAGTGGGCTCTGATACCCTTCAATATATTTCGAAACCTCGTCTCAATCTTACTTTCCGACGCTATGTACTCTCCTCATGGTATTGAAACGGCCTTGCGGGAAGTGTTTGGGGGTCAAAAGCTGCAGAATGCTTCGTATGCGCATGCTATAGGTGCAAAGATTGGAATTCCGGCAGTGTCCACTAGCAATGACAAAGTTTATTTGTTCACTAATTATAGACATCACAACAAAGCAGGCCTTTCAGGTAATCATATTCCCCAACAAGCACTAAAGAGGTCGAGTTACTAATGATTTTAGGATACTTGATTCCTCTCGATTGTGACGATGTTTGTGTGTGGGAAGTGTAAGTGTCTCCGCCATCTAAAGTATTACTCTAAACAGGCATAGGATGCGCAGCAGCACCGCAGCACCCTGGTAAGTCATGGTGTACTGACTTATCCAGACGCACGGTTGTTAACTTCATAGCTACTTTCCTCCTTACGCCATCGAGGGTGTCGGAACGTTTCAAGATCCAGGTGTCTTCACGAACAATCCGGTCTCATTTTGTGTTTCTGAGATGCGAAGGCTGTATCCAGACCTGGAAGTGCCTGATCTAATTTTCAGTATCGGCAGTGGATCCTCTGAAAAGAAACCACTGGAAAGACTTTGTTCCTCTCTGATGGGCAGATGTATACCGCGCTTGGCCAGGGCTTACTTGAATCTCATCGGCGGTCGCAGAGCATGGACTGACTTTATCTGGTCTGGTTGTCAGCGCATGACTGCAAAATGTCGTCGTCTTGACGTGCAGTTCAGAGATACAGAACCGGCCCTCGATGACGTTGAAAAAGTCCCTCTTCTTAGGACTGCAGTCCAGACAGACGAAACCATCGCGATTGACATCGAAGAGTCAGCGCAGAAACTGGTCGCATGCTTGTTCTACTTTGAACTGTGTTCTCCACCTCAAGGTGGCAGCATGATAGAAGGGAAGATGCTTTGTGTCAGAAAGAGCCCAGACCCATCCTTATCTGCTATCATCCAAAGATTGCGTAGACTCCGAGCAACATTTCTCGTTAATAATTGCCAGTTTAGGTTTCGGAAAGAGTTTGGGTCAGACACCACGGGAAATTTTAGGTTGCACCTAGCAATACCTTTTACTGATCAGATCGCGATACTCCTTCGAGAAGGAAATTCGGAACCACAGCATATCAGTGGCTCACCATTCAACGTTGAGAAATTGGTTTCCAGACAAGGCTTACGAGCTGCCTTTGGAAATGGGGCCCACAAACGAGCAATACAGGATGCGTCAGAGAACTCACGACTACCAAAAAGACGACGAAAGGTATACTAAGGTTACACATTAAGCTACAAGCATTGCAGCCATTTCCAATAGTTTTTCAATATCTCCAAAAGAGCACGGATTGCGGAGCATTTATTTCATCCGTGACTTAATAACTAAGGAACCGTTCAACTTAACAAATCTTGAATTTCAGACTCCTCTCAGGCTCCACAAAGAGCCTTGAGCTAATTACCAGAGCAAGAGACTCTGGATTTCCCAACTTGTACGCATCTTCTACAGAAGCCTGTGAGATTTCAGACTGCTCTTAGACAAAAATCAGTAGGAATTCTTCAGGCTGAGGATGTACTCACTTATTTGGATGACTCCAGCACTCAGTATACTCATGAGATTGTCCGGATCCATTCCTGACTCATTTGGGTTTACTGGCCATGCTTTCTGGAGGGGCTGACCGAACTGAAAATGGAAATCAGATAGAAGCTGCTGGCATGACACTGTAGCCTCTTCAAGTAGGTATGCGGGTTTCATGGGATGCTGCCAAAATTTATCCTGGGTTCCGTTAGAATTGAGAATAGCAGACTGCACAGACACTTACCGGATCACTAAAGCGGCTCCAATATATGTTTCGTCCCGCATCTATTTCTCTCACATGTAACAATAAGAAGTAAACCAACAGTATGACCGGTAAAGGTTCCTGCTTCATCCCCTGGCGGTCTGAGATTTTGACGCATACCGCCTCGTCAAGCGTTTGAATCACGCTCTCCAAACTGTGAATGATCTGGCTCTGCACCATGCGCGGGACTGGCACGGTCGCATACCAAGGTGAATTTGGATCATCGACGTGTCGCATGTCCAGTGTATCTGCTCCAGGAGAAAACAAGATGCGACGACGCATCAAGCATAACGCCGTGTATAGCTCCAAACATGCTTGAATAAGAGGATTCTGCAATGATCAGATTGACATTACTTGCTATCATCAGGTGAGGGTGCCTTACCTGGCTGAGTAGACAGGCGATATATAAGAACGGCCTCAGCTGTGGAATCTTTTCCGATGCTGCTTGAATGGCCGCGGGAACACAATTTTTCACGTAGATTGAAATTGACTCAGTACGAGCAATGCCATACAGGGTTGTTGCAATGCTGTGCCAGCCTCCATCATTCTTCACAACAGCACGGCCGTGGTTTTTGCAATTTGGAGCAAATTGCCGGCACTCAAGCCGTAATGACGGGCCAGGTTGAAAATGTTGCACGAAAGTCTCGCGTTCGGTACCAACGTACAAATCCTTGGGGTTAATCACAAGGTTTCTCACGTATTCTTCATTTTTCCCTGTCTTGAGGTTAGTCTGGGCTGATTGCTGTCCTATGAAGGCATGGTACATTTGCTGAATGGATACACAGTTGGTATGCGCGGTAGACAGCTGTGAAGGGATTGTCTGCGACAAGCTGTGCACTCTAGGTTTCCACGTTCGCTACGTTCACACTTTACCTAGTTAGTGGCTGGAAGCTGGTTGGGTTCGTAACGAACCTTTCGTTTTCGGTTGTGGCATAATTGGCAGGCCTGTGGCCAATAGAGAGAATAGTATGTTTCCGGTGCAGTGGTCGCAATAGGCGGGTACGAGACGACCCCCTCTGTGGGCGTGGATTGTATTAGGAATGTGATGCGCATCGTAGTTTGTGATTGCAGCGTGTCCAGAGGAAGTTCCGGGGCGGGGCCACGTTCTGTATTTATCCTTCTGAAGGGAACATGCATTCAGAAAGTTGATTGGCCGGATGGTCTTACGTCACATGCATGATGCATTGATATCGGTCTACCAGTTGATCCGAGCCCGTTCGACCTTTAGGTCCTTCCAGGTTCTGCCAAGAGGCTGACAAAGGCAAGATACCCACCCCACTTTGCTACGACCCTAGAACGTTTTCTTTGATACGTCGCGAGACGGCAAACGGCCGGCCCCGGGCCCGGGCCGAATCCCGCCTTCACGCCCACACCACTCTGTAGCTAGGCGCGCTCGGCGCTCGGAGCTAGATTAATCAAGCCCCTTCACGCACATACATAACGCTGATAGATGATGGCTTTGGTCTCAATGAGCCACTACAGAGTTTTCCCCACCGCACTCCTGACTATCACCTTCTTGAGTATCGGTTTTAATCAACCTCTTAATCGCTATATCGAATTGGAGCATTGCTTCTTCATCTCTTGCTCCCCTTTCCATAGAGACCTAAGTCTAACTTAGTTTGAAGACGAACAATTTGCTCGTCGGCACTCACCTCTTCATAACAATTCTGTGATGATTTCAGGTGCACGGTCGGATCAACTTCAGCCTGCCAAACAGGGGCATCGGTAGAATCGTTGGGATTGGAAACATCTGGCGTGAGGATGTTGATACAGAAGTTCTGCTTTTGGACCTTTGGGATCATAAGCCTGGGTGGGGAAACTCGCATTTTCAGACAACCGCTTACCTTTCTCTCGAACTCGACTAACTCGCTCAGTGTTTTAGGAAAGCCCTGAAGTAGAATCCACCGGGGACCCGCGTCAGCAGACCGTCTGATATGCTCTCCTAGTGTTTCCACAACAAGCGCCTTAGGAACGTCGAAACCCTGCGTCAAGCAGTACTTAAGAAAGTCCTTGTGAACGAAAGATGGATCTTCGGCCCGCTGAGCCAAAACACTGGCCAAGACTGTATGCTGATAGCTCCCATCCTGGGCCTTTAGGGTGCAAAGGTTTCGGGCCCACGCCTCATCTCCTACGACGCGTCAGAGAGGCACTGTTTTCCAGACTCAGTGAACTTACCAGTGATAAATATGATAGGTAAGCGACTACCTCGCCTTTCAAGATGTAGGTTTCTCTCCTTGTTGAGCAAATCCGCCCAAGCTGTAGCTATGGGGTCTCGGACGAGATTGGAGAGACCTTGGAACTCGCCCAGACCGCCGGCTTCGCCGTATGTTCGTTCTTCATACTCCTTTGCCTGTATCAGACATTCTAACTTGTCCATTTGCTTCATCCACCGCCCTTCGTTGGTTCTTCCCTCTTCATAATCCAGCCAAGCGTCGACTACTTCTTGGGCCAAGACCGGGTAACCTGGCCGGACGAGACTCTCGATCCATTTGAAACCCGTGCGCTCCAGTTGCTGCTTCTTGTCTGGTTGATGTCAGTCTCGAAATCTCCGGCATCATAGACCACAAACCCTTCGAAAAGCCAGCAAAGGTAGGTATATCACCAGCATATGATTCAGCGACATCGTGCACTAGGCCAATGAACATGCATCGCTGTTTATCTAATGGTGCCTGTACTAAGGTTAGATAGTACTGAGGAGCATGACGGAATCTTACCGGCGCAAAGAGACCCAGGAAAGCCAGCCGCCAGCTATGGCTTGCAACTGTCTCGCAATCCTTCACAAAACGTAACCAGCCTGTTCTTGGAAGATGCTTCAGCTCTTGCAGCTGGTGAAGGAAGGGCAGCGGCGACTTGACCCAAGCTTCTTGAGATTGGTCCATGATGTCTGTTTGATTCGAAGAACTTGTCCCGCTATAGAACATGACCGTTGAATCAGTTTTTGAGGCGTGCGGGGTAAATGCCAAGACCACTGCTGTCCTCGCGTCAAGGCGACAAAAACACCGTCATATTTATGGGCCTGAGCGGGGTAAGAGATACGCCCACAAATCCTCGTCGGTCCACAATGGTCGTAAGCATGATTCCTTTCTTCTTACACATCATGAATCCAAGTGTGACTTTTTGACAGGGATAATTTGCCGTGAACACCTCAAATGCAGGGTGAACAATCTGGTCAGTATGGCTGGTTCTGGTGGTACAGCCTCTGTTAACAGCTTCCAACAGCGTCGGCCTTGTGGGCGGTTGACCAAGCCGTGCCGAAAGATGGGCTGCAATTTGATCAGAATTCGCCGCTACATTTCTTTCACATACTCGGAAAGCTAAAAACCATCAAACGCGAAGGATGGCGTCGTCATGGCATTGAGTACTGCTCACCTCCTTGCTCGTTTGGACCCTATTAACCGAGTCCAGAAACGGCGAGTCGATTGCAGACCACAGTCACCGTATGGCCATGATGGCCCTTTTGGCTCCCTCACATCTCAACGTGCAAAGATGTGTCATGATGTCTCTTGTTCATGACATAGCTGAGAGTCTCGTCGGCGATCTCACCCCCATGAGCGGAGTATCGAGAGAGGAGAAAGGCCGGCGCGAGATGAGTACGATTGATTATTTCGCAAGCATTGCAGGCCCGTCTGGTGCTTTCATCCGAGAGCTCTGGCATGAATTTGAAGCTGCGGAAACACCCGAAAGCCGGATCGCACAGGATTTGGACAAGGTTGAGCTTCTACTCCAATTCGTAGAGTACGAAGAGGAAGGCAAGGGTGGTATCGATTTAGGAGAGTTCGCCGGCGTAGCAAACAAGATACGATCCGAAGAGTGCAAGGCATGGGCTAGAGAAATCTTGCAGGCTCGTGAGAAGTTTTGGGGAGGCCGCAGCCACAAGCGAGGGGAGAAGGGAGCTGACGGTGGTATTTCGAGAGAATATCAGCAGATGCAAGACGATTACTACTCAAAAGAGCAGTGAACAAATTGAGAGGAGTGTATTTAGAGTTCCTGAATATAGTAGGGTTTGGTTAAAAGATGACCCCTGATTCGCATTGGAGCTTCTGTTACTCAATGTTTTCTCTGCTCTTCCCTTTGTGTCGCAAGACGCAAGTCAGATCGGTTTCGAAATATCGATTCTCGTCCTCCTGCATTTTACATCAGGGATGGGGCTTACCACCTGCCGCAGTTGTGGCTTAGACTTACGAGCCACTTTTCGGATCACCCTTGCGTTGTCGGAAAATCATATCCCAGTTCCGAGAAGCGACAAGGCTGCGCTGACCACCTAAAATATTTTGTTGGGCATCAACCTTTCGCAATCCGATTCACGCGCCATAACATCATTGGCACCACCAAGCGTGGGAGTCCGTAAACACAGATATCAAGATGAGCATTGTAACAGAGTTCTGTGTTTCTTAAGAAGAGTTTGTCTGACACTACCGAGGATAGTAGCGAGATCCCACGTAATGAAGAGTGGCAACGGCACGCCGCACACATCACAGTATCAAGCGACATCGAAGTTACAATCATTCAAGCACTAGGCCTCAGAGTCATGGATGGTAGTACGGAGAGATGGAAGTATTGGCCACCTACGTCCCTACAGAAGACAGGGTCCGCAAAGAAAGGCGACTCCATCGAGCTGTTCACAGGAACAATAGTCGTGTTGGATACTACAAGCTAGGGAATACGGCGTCGGCGTGTATAGGCCACGTGTACTTGGAAATCAACGCAAGTCCCTCAATTCTTGGTAACTTGATCTTGACCTCGAAATCCCCATCACCCCCGACGTCTGCAGTGATTTGCACCGATGTCGGCAAAGCAAGAGTGTCTTCCACCAGGCTCATCTCAGCCTTGCCTAAGGCACCCCAGATGTCGATAATTGCATGCGTAATCTCGTGCCTATCCATCCCTAGTCCATTGAAGATGCTTATGTACAAGTCGTCGATGGCTTCGGCGGACATGTTGCTAAGGTATCCGAGGGCGAGTTTCTGCTTCTGCGTCCCAAGGCCCTGAGCGCGGACATGTTCCACAATAAGTCTTCGCTTGTCTTTGGGTGCCGGGCTTGATGCGTTGGGTATGACAGTTGATCCGGAGAGGTCGCCAGTCGTAGTTTCGCTCGTGAGGCCGTCGGGCACCCCATCTGACTCGGACAAAGACAGAGCTCTTTTTCGTTTTCTAGGATTGGACGCCTTGATGGCCCCCGCTGTCTCTCTTATATCTTCATTCTCGTCATGTTCCAGAGGTATTGTTCCATCATTCTCTAAATGTAGGATCGTGCTGAAAAGGGTCGGGATGTCCGTCTGCCATTCTTCATACGCCAGCTCTAGTCTCTCGTTAGTGTCGACCTTAATCTGCCGAACCGTCGTACCTAGAAGATAAAATCGTGCCCATTCCGATTTTGCTCGAAACAAGCTCGTCAGAAAGCTCATACATGCCTCCAGGTCCCTCGGCAGGCTATTGAGGTGTGATAAGATATCCTCTCGAACATCAGAGTATTGAATGACAGCATCCCACTCCGTTGGATGGATACGCCTCGCAAGAATTGCCATCCCTGTGAGGGAGATCTTGTCGACTCCATGCATTTTGTGGTATCGGCTTTTGGCAATCTTCTCTAAAAGGACCTTCGGGCGGCTGATAGTTGAAGATAACGGTAAATTTTTGATGATACGAGCCTTCGTGCTGGCGGCTAGTTTCTCGGTGGTGCTTTGGGCCAGCTCCTCGCGTTTCAGAAGTTTCTCATATCTTTCGATCTTCCGTTTAATGCGCGTCGGGTCCATGTCGGCTGACGGTCTGAATCGTTGGTGATTGGGGACGACGGAAGAAAATCGGTTACCAAGAGGATGGGAGCCAGTTCCCAGAAGAGAGAAAAAGGGGAAGTGGGAGGCACAATGCGCAGAGCTGAATTTAAGCGGGTGGGAGCCAGCTCCCAGAGGAGAGAAAAAGGGGAAGTGGGAGGTACACTGCGCAGAGCTGAATTCGAGTGGGTGGGAGCTAGCTCCCAGAGGAGAGATATTAGGAAAGTACAACGTACACCGCAAGGAGCCAAATTGAATACATCCGCGCCACTGTGAACATGGGTGCCTGCATGAGCTGATCAATCTGCGCATGTCCTCTTCTTGTATAAGTGGCTCTCTCTACACTGACGACTGATGCCTGACGTTCTTTCATTGTGCCAACCTCCCTTCTTCGACCATGGCTTTTCTATCCGACTTTCAGATCATTGACGGCTGGTTTGCCTTCGCTTTGGCAAATCTTTCGATTTTCTTCTGGTTCGCTTACCGTAACCCCAGAGCTTTGGACGGCAACACATCTTGGTCCCGTTACAGACTGTCATGGATGTATCAGAAGTATGCTTGGGCAATACCAGCCTTATTTTGTTGTCTGACACTTTCGTTTGCGTCTGTCTCATCGACGGATGACAGACTAGCCTTCCCCTTCTCTTGGGTTCTGAGGGGCACTTGTATTTTTATGGTCGGCTGTATCGAGGTAGTCAATCCTTATCCATGCGAGTCCAACTCTAACGGTCCACAGTTTTTCGAGGCTTTTTGCGCCATCTCAGAACCCCTTTTCGACATAGCCAACATGATGATCGGAAAGTCTGCTTTGGCTCTTGCAGGCATCGGTCCATGCGTGGTATTCATTGTGGGCATTTGGCAACTATTTGAGGGCCGGAATATGCTTTCGGCTGCCCTTGTCCTGCTGCATGCTCTTGTTCTGTGCTTGATGACTGCTCTCGCAGCCAGATTGCATGTAGGAAGTGGGCCATCCCATACAAAAGCACGCATGTGGTTCCTGGCTGGATTCTGTGCTCTGGTGACTGTGGCCTCTGCATTCATACTTGCATTCTCTGTACATGAAGAGGTTGCATTCGCAACCTCGCTCCAGTGCATGCCGTGCGCGGTTATGATAGGAGTAAAGTGGTGGAGATCGAATGCAGAATCCAAGGACAGCGGGCGGCTGCCTTCACCTTTGGCTCGAGACGACTTAAGCACATCAGAGACAGATCAAGTCGGGCAAGAAATTCCCGTGTCAGTTAGAACAACCGTTTAATAGGAGCGATTTGGGGATCAGATCAAAATATGGAATGCCCCGTTTTTCGAGTGGTTGTTGACCAGATTTCGGCCGTTGAGTTTGTGACTTATGTCCGACGTGCCTGCATATCAGCTTGCAGGTGCGGGCGGGGAACCTGGGTCGCCCTAGTCCAGAAACGTGCTGACGGCCCTGATAGTGCCCGCAGGTGTTTTTTGAGCAGAGCTTAACAGGCGTCTCGCTCAGGAATAGTTTGAAAAAAAGATGATCCACCCTTTCGCTAGCTTCAACCCACCCCTGCTCGCGGATCCTTGACAAGGTCCGCAGGTGTTTCTTGCTATAACGCCTAACAGCACGCGAAACGGGCCTTTGATCTTATACAGGAGGTCTCCACAAAACAGGCAAGGTGGCGCGGGATGTACATCGGAGCCAACGTTGTGTGTACCACGCAGCTCCTACTAAGTAAGCCTGGTGTATGTGCACGAACCCCCACCGTGAATACATCATCCGACTTGAGGAACACACACGGCCTTCTTTTCGCTGCATTATCAGCGATTCTGTCACCGCCGCAGCCCTACCGCAATTCTGTCCTGGACACAATACCACCGACGTTCACGCGCAAGATGAATTCTACCAATCCGGCGAACATCGACGCCATTCACACTCGGGAGCGGATCCATCAGCAATGTGCCAAAGCCGGCACCTCGCCGCCACCTTTCGTGTTACACGAACTGGTCGGAAAAGGCAGTTTTGGCCGGGTCTACAAAGCTAGAGCCGCTTCATCAGGCCAAATCGTAGCTGTCAAAATCATCAGCATCGAAGAAGGAGACGCAGCAGAGCCTCGGTTGTCCGACACGATTGGCGACATCCTTCGGGAAGTTAATACACTGAAACTTCTAAGCGAAAGCGACGCCAAAAACATCAACACAATAATTGATGCGTTCGTTCTCGGCCACTCGGTATGGCTGGTCACAGAGTACGCCGCCGCAAGTGTGGCTACCCTCATGAAGCCCACAGGATATCTTTCGGAGACGTGGGCGATTCCAATACTCCGAGAGGCTGCCGAAGCTATCCACTGGATACATAGACAAGACATAATTCATCGCGACATCAAATGCGCCAACGTCCTCGTTACCGAAACGGGCCAGATTCAGCTTTGCGACTTTGGAGTAGCCAGGATTCTTGAGTCCAAATACGACAAGAGGAAGACCTTCATAGGCACCCTGCATTGGATGGCCCCTGAGCTCTTCAACAACGACCGAGAATATGGCAAGGAGATCGACATTTGGGCATTTGGGGCCATGGCGTACGAACTTACGGTTGGCACGCCGCCGAATGCTAGGAGACGCGTCGATGCAGACTTTGGGACATATCTGAAAGAAAACTGTCCGCGACTTCATGGAGATCAATACTCTACACCTCTGAAAGATCTGATCGCGTCCTGCATGGTCGAAGAGCCAGAGCGCCGGCCTACCATTGAGCAGGTGCAAGAGCATCGCTACATATCTGGCACCGCCACTGAGTTCCCTACCGTGTCGCTGTTGCAACTGCTTACTGCTTATCGGACATGGCAATCTCATGGCGGGAACAGGCAGTCACTTCTCACAGGTGCAGGCGCACAGGGCGATGTGCATCGGACTTTCTCTAGTATTGATCAATGGACATTCGACAACGACGAAGATGAAGCTCACGACACGGAAGACTACCAGACGATGCGAAAAGCATACGACACGCGAAAACCTGTTGCCGCGCCTCGCCGGCCTCAAAGACGGCGCCGTCCTCCACCGGGTGCCCCAAGGCTTACAACCCCTCTCGAAAAGCTATTCGACCCAGACACGACATCGAATTACGAGGATCACACTCGCGCTTTCTATCATGGTGCGTCAACAGAAGCTATTTCAGACTTGCCTCTACGGGATACCACGCGTCCGGATTCAATCACGGAATCGTTGATCAATCTCGACGATGCTCTTGAAGGGGTTGACATTACGCGATTTCGAAGTCTGGGAACTCTCTTGCCTCGTTCTCGCGCGACACTAGACTGGACTTTCCCGCAATCTATTCCACCCGAGCAAATTGAAGAGATTGAACATTCTTCGCCAGGGGTTTCGCCTGCGCCCGGCGACCGCATGTCCACCGCAAGCCTTATCGATCTCGACGCAGGTGCGGTCTTCACTTCAACGCAGCAGGCCTACCATTTGGGCTCCGATGGCAAATCGGCAGGTTCAGATAGCGAGAGTACAAATTTCGATCTTGAGAGGTGGGCAATGCTGCAGGCGGTACCGCGGACGCGAGAAGACCGAGAGCCATCTATATATGTCACGGACGAGTCTATGGCTATTGAAGTACAGACTAGGGAAGCCGACGTTTCCTCGGCCACACGAAGCTCCCACAAGGCACCTCCAGGAGGAATTCACACAACTGAAAGTGGATCAACGAGTAGTCTTCCACCCGCGCCTGCACCACCATCAACGGAAGTGATGGATGGCTCGGCCAGTCAGGAGGACGTTAAGGAGGATTTGAAACGCTTAATACAAGACATGAAGCAGCACTTCCAAGCGACTAGCCATCTGTTGGATGCTCTCAAGTAGCTGTCTCACCAAATCAAAGCGGATAGATCTAGCTTTTGTATGTAGGTAACACGAATTATTCCGACATGATGCATTGATTGCGCAACTGAAAGGAGACGCAGTATATCTATTTCCATATTCTCGAATGCGAGATTTAGGACACACTCATGACGAAGCGGATAGTAGCACATTAAAATTTGATTAGGCTGAAGACTGTTTCGCGGAAGTTGGAAACGTCGCTCAGTGGCATCACATCAGTCACAGGCAAGGAAGGTCAATATGATATGAAAAAGATACCGTCACGAACATGGGTTTAGCTATGAGGTAGTCAAATTCAAAGTAGTGTACTTGATCTTTCGCATCTTGATAGGTTCAAAGGATGGGTGGTGTTGAGTTATCCCGGCACAAAAGAGTGCTCTTCCATCAATTCCATTTCAAGACTCCAGGGGGCTGGTCGAATCAACAAGACTTGAATGCTGCCGATCAACTCATTAGTCTAACGTTCGCGCAGAGTTTGAATCAAAGGCTCACTCGAAGCTTAACACTTGGGACACTGTGACGGCTTCACAGCCCGGGACGTAGAGGGGTCCGCACGAGTAATAGGTATACAACCAGGTTTACCGCAAGGGTCAGTCCGCTCGGTCCCTTCAATCCATTCGGTGTGTTCTGGATTCCCACAAGTACGCTGTCCTTTCCAGATTGTACACATAGTGGTATCCTACAGTAGACAATAGGTTAGATAACATGGGTGAAATACCAGGGTCAATATAGCAGCGAACCTTCTTCTTATAACAGCGGGTCGACTGAGAAATAGGTATGAGAATCGTCTTCGGGGGTTTGAGTATCTGTTTGTAAGTGGCAAGCAAAGGAACAAGTCGTTGGAGATCATGACCTTCATATACGCGTTCCGAGGGTTATAAGTCGACCACGCGAGGTGATGTCCACGGATTTAGGAGAGATACGCCGCAATCGACAGAACTGAAGAGAATGGGAGGTACGCTGCGAGTGACAAAATTGAAGAGAATGGGAGGTACGCTGCGAGAGACAAAAATGAAGCGGATGGGAGGTAC